>BOPM01001080.1:19655-29635 GCA_022179025.1 Porites australiensis | reverse complement strand
TTACGGAAATCTAGGATCTGTGTTTCAATCCGTTGGTCAATATACCAAGGCTGAAGAATACCATCAGAAAGCACTAACGATTAAAGAAGAAATCGGTGATAAATCTGGAGAAGCGACTTGTTACGGAAATCTTGGAACTGTGCATCTTTCTGTTGGTCGGTATACCAAGGCTGAAGAATACCTTCAGAAAGCACTGACGATCAGGAAAGAAATCGCTGATAGAAAAGGAGAAGCAACAAATTACGGAAATCTGGGAACTCTGTTTCAGTCCGTTGGTGAATATACCAAGGCTGAAGAATACCTTCAGAAAGCACTGACGATCAAAGTAGAAATCGGTGATAAATCAGGAGAAGCGACAAGTCACGGAAATCTAGGAACCGTGTTTCTTTCTTTAGGTCAATATAATAAGACTGTAGAATGCCTTCAAAAAGCACTAACGATCAGGAAAGAAATCGGTGACAGAAAAGGAGAAGCATCAGATTACGGAAATCTAGGAACTGTGTTTCAATCTGTTGGTCAATATACTAAGGCTGAAGAATACTTTCGGAGAGCACTGACGATCAGAAGAGAGATCGGTGATAGAAAAGGAGAAGCAACAGATTATGGAAATCTAGGATCTGTGTTTCAATCCGTTGGTCAATATACCAAGGCTGAAGAATACATTCAGAAAGCACTGACGATCAAAAAAGAAATCGGTGACAAAAAAGGAGAAGCAACAGATTACGGAAATCTAGGAAGCGTGTTACAATCCGTCGGTCAATATACCAAGGCTGAAGAATACCTGCAGAAAGCACTGACCATCAAAGAAGAAATCGGTGATAAATCAGGAGAAGCTACATGTTATGGAAATCTAGGAACTGTGCTTCTTTCTGTTGGTCAATATACCAAGGCTGAAGAATACCTTCAGAAAGCGCTGACGATCAGAAGAGAAATCGGTGACAAAAAAGGAGAAGCGTCAGATTACGGAAATCTGGGAACACTCTTTCTTTCTGTTGGTCAGTATGTCAAGGCTGAAGAGTACCTTCAGAAAGCACTGACTATCAGGAGAGATATCGGTGACAAAAAAGGAGAAGCAACAGATTACGGAAATCTAGGAAGCGTGTTTCAATCCGTCGGTCAATATACCAAGGCTGAAGAATACCTGCAGAAAGCACTGACGATCAAAGAAGAAATCGGTGATAAATCAGGAGAAGCGACATGTTACGGAAATCTAGGAACTGTGCTTCTTTCTGTTGGTCAATATACCAAGGCTGAAGAGTACCTTCAGAGAGCACTGACGATCAGGAGAGAAATCGGTGACAAAGAAGGAGAGGCATCAGACTACGGAAATCTAGGAAGCGTGTTTCAGTCTTTTGGTCAATATAATAAGGCTGTAGAATACCTTCAGAGAGCCCTGATAATCAACAAAGAAATCGGTAATAAATCAGCAGAAGCAACATGTTACGGAAACCTAGGAACTCTCTTTCTTTCTGATGGTCAATATACCGAGGCTGAACAATACCTTCAGAAAGCACTGACGATCAGGAGAGAAATCGGTGACAAAAGTGGTATTGGAGCTTCATATTTAAACCTGGGAAATCTCTTTCGAGTTTCTCAGGATTATATTAGGAGTCAAGAATTTGTTATGAAAGCTCTTGAGATGAGTTACGAAATAGGGGACATTGAATTGCAGTTTTCCAGCCACCTTGGCATTGCTCTAAATACTTTATCGGCAGGAGAAGACATTACTGTAGTAGTGCGAAATCTTTATGAAAGCATTGAGAAGTGTGAAGAAATGCATGATTTCCTAAGAGGTAAAGACCAGTTCAAAATTTCTTTTTTTGATGAGCATGCGTCCCCGTACCATCTTCTTTGTTGGTTGTTTATTATGGCACGTGGTTATTACGAAGCTCTTTACGTTGCTGAGCTTGGGCGGTCCAGAGCACTAGCAGACATACTGTCAGATAAGTACTCTGTGAAGAAAGAAATATCAATCAACCCACAGTCATGGATTGGTATTGAGAATATCATGGACGCAAATGCCTTTAGTTCTTGTCTTTATATTTCCTGTTTCGCTGACCACATGTGTTTTTGGATCCTTAAGCCAAACAAAACCGTAGTTTTTCGACAAACGAGGCTCAAAGGAAGTGCAGATAAAGTGTTTGGAGATCAAGCATTTGGTGGCTCTCAGGATTTACGTCAAGAACAATGCGAAGATCGATCAATTTTGTTTTCTTCAAATCAAAACTCCCTGTCATCATACAAACCATCTCAGGATGAGAGCTCCTCAGCTTTGCGTCTTATAGAAGAGGACGACAAAACACAGGATACTGGACCGCCAACCCTGGCTGATGGTTTCAAAATGATCATTGCTCCAGTAGCTGACTTACTCCAGGAACCAGAAATCATTATTGTACCGGATGGCTTGTTGTATCCAATTCCTTTTGCAGCTTTAAAAGATGATAATCGAAAGTATTTATCGGATACTTTCAAGATTCGTATTGTCCCTTCCTTGACGACTCTAAAGTTGATTCAGGACAGTCCAGCAGACTATTGTAGTAAAAGCGGTGCATTGATCGTAGGAGAGCCAGACGTTAGTGATGTATACTACCAAGGAAAACCTCTACAATTAAATCCATTGCCTTGGGCGAGAAAGGAAGCAGAAATGATTGGGCGACTGCTCAGTGTTCAGCCGTTGCTTGGAAAAGATGCAACTAAGCAGAAAGTCCTGGAAAGCATGCATTCAGTAAGTCTTGTTCACTTGGCTGCTCATGGTTATGCCGAACGTGGAGAAATAGCTCTTTCGCCTATAAGCTCCTGCGGAACTCCTCACGAAGAAGACTACTTATTAACGATGGCTGAAATTTCACAAGTTCGACTAACAGCCAAGCTAGTGGTCCTTAGCTGCTGTCATACTGCAAGTGGCCAGATCAGGGCTGAGGGAGTTGTTGGAATTGCTCGAGCATTTCTTGCTTCGGGTGCACGCGCCGTGCTGGCGGCACTGTGGGCTGTAGAGGACAAAGCTACCATGTGGTTTATGAATCGTTTTTACGAGCATCTTGTTCATGGTGAAAGTGCAAGTGAATCTCTTCACCAGGCCATGAAGTCGATGAGAGAGAATCGCTTTTCTGATGTCAGGCAGTGGGCGCCGTTCATGCTGATTGGAGATGATGTGACATTTGAAGATTTGTTTTAGATATTGTTTGTTCTGTATATTCAGGTATTTTGGTCACGGTATGTGAAGCTTGCCATGGTGTGTGTGCCAGTTTTGTACCTTACAATATATTGTTTTGTTTTAGTCCAATCATTTACTGTGATATTAATTACCTGTTTGATTAAGGAAGATTTCGTAGGGCATACCCTTTGAGACTTCTTCACAAAATAAGTACATGTACATTTTGACTGAAATACAAGCTGTGGAAAATGAGATTTCAAAGAATATACGATGATGATTTAAGTGAACCTAAGCCACTGATATTGTATAATAAAGAGAGATATAACGAATCAACCATAAGAGAACATAGGAAGATGGGATTCGAGCCCACGACCCTACGGGCGCTTTCCATTTAGGAAAAAAACCCCGAAATTTCCTTGGTAGCAAAAGTGGAATTTCCAATTGGTAAAAAGTTGTTCCATTTGGTCGTAAACCCCGGTACGTGGCGGTGCCCGACCGTGGACCTGGAACTGGTACAAACTACGAGAAACGTAAATGGAACACGACATCCCGTTCGGAAATTCCAACCGGGAAAACGGGACCACCTTTTTAGATTTTCCACTTTTTCTGGGAATTTTCCAGTTGGACGAACCGACGAAACGTGTTCCATTTACCGCCGAACCGGAAATTCCGGAAATTTTGACTAAATGGAAAGCGCCCTACGTGTTGTAGAATTCTACTTTTATATAGTTTAAGTCACCAGAGAAAAAAGTAAGAGTCGAGAATACTTTTTTCTTCGAAGGAGTACTCCGGGAACTCAATCTCTCGGCTTAGTCAAGCAGTTTTAGAAGTATTTCATTTCGCAGCTTCTATTTTATTTATTTTTTTTTTCTTTCTGGCAAATGAGCAATGGGAACTCCATGGTAGATTTCGTGTATTCTGACATGGAGCGTTTTTTTGCAATCGCCTTGTTTATGTTTCTTGGGGGCTAGATATTTCTCAAGGATTTTTCCAACAAATCTCAACAAGGCAGAAGAAGTCACAAAATGAAGTGTGCTCCCAAGAAAACATTCAGTCAGGATGAAGATAAAGAAGATGCCTGATGTGTTGGAAAAGGGCGCGCGGCTACTATACATGTAAATGTAAATGAGAAAGCACAATATCAAACTACCGTTTTGGGCGGATACCTGTTCCTTAGCATGCAAACAGAAAAAGAAGAAAATTACTAAATTGTAAAGAATCGCATCTAAACTCACCGCTAATTACAAATGATGTTTTGCAAGCGTAAACCTTGTTGAAATCTGTAATTAAAATATTCTCGTAAAACCCTCAGCGCAACGAACAACAGAAGCTTGATCACAAGAGTCACAATGGCCACACGTTCACATTTTTCAATAAAAGAAAATTAACCAGTTCAATAGTGATATGCGATCCTTTTGATGCTCAGCAATCTAAGGTCTAAAAGGGGGTAACGACCCCCCTCCCCACTCCCCTCCGGCTTTCCTCTTGGATCCGCCACTTTCATTATCTTGTTTTTGTTTTGATCTTAATCTGCAGGTGTTTTTGACAAGAGTAGTCCGAAAGATGGCGAAGAAGCAACGGAAACAAAGAACTTGTGAAAGACCTTGTAAATAGAAACATGTCCGGTTAAAGTTGTTTGAAATACTTTAACTTTACAACTGCTATGACAGCTGTACGTTTAATATACCTAGGATCTAAGTAAAGTAGTCTTCTGTTTGTACACAGTGTGAACAGGTGAAATTCAGAGGAGTTCAAGAAGCAGGAATACAGGTAGAACAAGAAGTAGAAAGTTTCTAGTCAGGGCAAGTCGTCCTTATAATAAAATACATCAAAGTAAAGTAGCCTTCTTTCGTTATAAGCGCATCCTGCTTCTCGTCAATCAGACTCACCTCAAAACGGCTTCGTTATTGTCATGAAAACGAGTCACTCTGGTCAGATTTCGCTGAACCTACTTGATTTATTTGTTGTGAGAGTTTAGACTCTCGCTTATATGAAGCATCAAAATTTTGTGGTTTTGTGTGACTGTGAATTTAACTATAATGCATTTTAACAATTTATTTGAATAATAAGGTTAATTGGTTTTCGGTCAGTGTAAAACACAGACTGCGGACTGCAGACTGCAGACTGCGGACCAGGGGTAAAATGCAGATAGAGTGTAAAATGCAGACTGCAGACTGAGAGTAAAACGCAGGCTGGGGTAAAATGCAGAATAAAAACTGTAGACCTTTTTAAACATTTGTGCTCCTTCTTCTCCAAATCGGTGAAATAGGTAGCCGGTATCAGTTACACACTTCGCTTCTTAGTCGAAGTGCATTGCACATTCGCCAGAAGTTTCAATGAACATCCGAACAGCTTAAGTCTGCGTACCTTGATTTGCAATACTTTCATAGAAGGTCATCGAAATTTCCTGCAGAACATCTTTCTTTGTTGTTGGAATGATTTACTCCCTTTGTTAACGCAATAATTCTTCCTGTACAGTATTTTGGGTCAGCAGCTTTCACTTAAGCGTAAACATAGTGGTGTTGTACCAGTTCACGGTCCCTGGTCACGTATATCGAAAACTTCGCATCTCAAGTTAAAGCGTGAAGTCTCTCGGACGGAAAAAAGATTCAAGAGTGCGATTATGTTTTCGGGTCGTCGACGACGTTCCAGAGAAGAACGGAATGGATTTGTGAAAGCAGATGTCGTCAAGTAAGTGTTCGTTTACATATATTTGCGGGCTTTTTTTGGCCCTTAAACCCTTCCACGACTACAGTTTATGCTCGGTCTGCATTTTACCCCAGCCTACGTTTTACTCTTAGTCTGCAGTCTGCATTTTACACACAGTCTGCATTTTACCCCTGGTCCGCAGTCTGCAGTCTGCGTTTTACACTGACCGATTTGGTTTTTGCCAACAGTGTAGCAGCGGGGAATTCAAGGGATCATATTTTCGGGGTAGGTTTCATTCGCAAGCTAACTTGACAGGCATTTCTTCGTGTAGTAGTTATATACTTTAAGCACGACTTGAACTTTAACAGCAAAGTTTAGTACAGATGTTTTTGTTGATACAATGGTAAAAAGCTTTTGGATGAAGTGATAAATCTAATTTGGCAAAGGTCATCAAATTCCAGCTAAACGTGTTCAAATTCAGTAAACACACAGGCCTTTGTACAAGTTATATATGTTGTTCTTTAATTCGCGCTAAAATTTGTAGCCGACAAATATCAGTAAGGAGATCTTATAAAGAAGGAAGTAAAAGTGGAAGCGTGTTTAACTAATCAGCTTTCTAGGGTGCTTACATTGTATTTACAAGCTTTCGTGTGAGTGTGGCTTGAGCTTGGTAATGGCGCGAGTAAACTACGCGAAATAATGCTCCGTTTGTAAATATTATATTTGCAATTTTGTTAGGTAATACTCCCATCTCACGCCCTTCGCAGCCTAACGCGTGCAAGAACTGATATTTTTCAAAGTTATGTCGACTGGAGGGGCAAGGTAGGACATATTATAGTTTTATGTGATCCCTAAATCGGTCCTAAATTTTATGGCCTCTGTTAGTGAGAGTGCACACACCAGAATTTACATGTCAGGCTTAATGATGATTCTAACTTGTCCATTTTACGGCATTTGGAACTTGGTTAATTAAACTATCTTGAGATGTTCAGAATGTAAGGATAAATCAAACTTTGTATAAGGTCAACTCAAACTCCTATCAAACTTATATTTTGACGGGTATGCTACTCAGGTGATCTTATAAAATGATCGTGGTACGCATGGCGCATTATTCCAGCGAAAACAACAGTTGCGGAATCTCTCGGATAAGCGTCTTTTATCTTAAAAGAGGCTTCTTTTTGCAAGTTTCTTCAGGTTTGCCTCAAAAGGAAGATGACTTAAGTTAGATTTAAAGTTCTGGTGTGACCCCACCCTGTGTTATTTTTTTTCATCGTTTTTGTAACAGACGTTAGTTCTTTAATCTTCAAGGTCAGAAGAGGATTTAAGAGGATTTTTTCGATCTAATAGATCTAGTCTTTTGTGTCACACAATTTATGTGCGATCAAAAGAATCTTTAGAAGCAGTGGTAAATTTTAAAAAAAGTGCATTGTTCTGACAAACAGAATAAAGGAATTGTGTTGCATATGAAAAAAAAACAGCATCCGATCGTTTGTTCTGTATTGCTTAATATGTATTGTCTAACCAAAGAAGATTTTCCATCGGCCCTTCTTTATGTAATCTAATGCTAGAAAACTTCAATTCGAGAAATACCTAAACCGGATGTTTTTTACAGTAGAACCTCAGTAACTAGAATTCGGCTAACTCGAACTCCCTGCTAACTCGAACTAAATTTCCTTTCCTTTGATTAAGATTTCCTTGACATTTACCCCGATAACTCGAATTCTGGTTCTTGTAACTCCACTCGCCGGATGTCATATCATTAGCTCTTCTTGAGGTATAACCGGTAAAACCAATGATAAACCAACACTACAGCAAGTTCATTTTGATTGGTGCAACGAGCAGATCGATCTCGTTTTATCACAAACGTCATAATGACGTTACCGTTTTTGCAATGTACTATACACTGGAAAAACAACTAGAAAACTTAACCGATGTTTAAAATTTTAAATAAAGAAACCCCGGAGTACTAACAAGATCTATTCAGACCTATTACCACGGGATACGATCTCAGAGACATGGCTAATAAGCTACCTCTCCCTAAGCCCGTACTGAATTCCTTAAACGAGGCGGTTTCTGCCGCAGAGGGGCCCAGTTGTGGAATAGCTTTCCCCCAAGAGAGGATAAAGGGGACGGAGAAGGCATCCCCCATACATACCCTATTCCATAGGTAATTCGTCTCGAGTTATTTTTAACACCACAGATCCCAAAGGGGATTAGACAACAGCCAATCACATAGCGCGAATGTGTTCCGCGTGGATGATCCACGCTCAGAGCCACGCGTCCTTCACGAATTGAGGCAGAACAAAATGGCGGAAGACGCGGAGAGCAATATTTCTATTCGTTTTGTCGACGAAAACGACTAAAGAGAGATTTCTGCTAAAGCTGTGTCAGCGAAACGGAAATTACAAAAGAATCGCTCTTCCTCTCTTGTATAGAGCTAACAGTACAGCAGGGAAATCCTTAACACAGTGAATATTCCCTCAGGATCATTTATAATTTACAGTTTGAAGAGAGCAATTTCTGGTTTGATATTTATTCTTTTATTAGTCTTTTATTATTCAACAAAAATAAGACTTGGCGTCCTATTATAATAATATATGATAATAATAATAATTTAATAACTTCTAGAGCGCTATTTACATTCACTGATCAACAGCGCTTAACAACTTAAAAAAACTACAATAAAATTCAAATTTGTAAAACTAATTACATGTACATGAATATTACTTTCTTCTTGCTTGATTGTACGAACGACCGGTTTCAATAGACCGGCGAAATTTCTCATTTTATTACACGGGTTGTCAAAGAGTCTAGCGATTCCCTTCTCCCAGTTGAGCGCCGACTCACTTCGCTTCAATATTCAGAAATGCTCTCGATCTCTTTACGCTTTCATTGCCTTTCGCCCGACATGTTTTGCACGGCGTTTAGTCAAGCGAAACCTCCACGAAACATCCACGCAGCGCGCGAGGTAACTTTATCCCAATTCTAAAAATAACTCGAGACGAATTACCTATGGAATAGGGTGTGTATGGGGGATGCCTTCTCTGTCCCCTTTATCCTCTCTTGCTTTCCCCATAATGCAAGAGAGAGCAGATCTTTTACTACGTTTAAAAATGTAATCAATTGTCTTATGTCCCCCTCGTACTCCCACACGGCAAACATGTAAATCGGTTTTATTATTTTAATTGTCCTATTCGCCACTTTGAAGTTGCGCGGGAGACCGGGTAAGGTTCTCAAAGTGCATCGTGGGACTGTTTTGGGGGACTCAGGTCGCCATTTATGTAGTCATTTACTCAGCAAAAGGTCTTAAGCGATAACAAACAAACATCATACCTAAAAAGTGGTTGATGAGGACGTTCGAATCCATCCCGGCTCGGAGACCCAGGGGCTGTCAGTCGGGCCTGGAGAAAAGGCGCGACGAAAGTTTTCAAGCTCAGGAGGAAAAGTCCCTCGGTACCGACTCTCACCGGACCATTTCCAAACTGTCAAGCGAATACTGGCTACTGATTGAGCACAAAAAATGCTTTGTATTATTGTGCCCAATCGGCGAACAACATCTCCTGAGTTATTTCTGTGAGTTCGTACATGACGGCTATCGGCTCGATCACGGCTTGTCTGGCTCATGCACCAAAGAAATGCACGCAGACAGGAAACTTTCAGTTTGATATAAACTCTCCATTTCAAAATACTGTCTACCCGAAAACTAAAGGCGCTTTCCTGAAAATACAAGCTTGAGCTTACAACAGGTATTCACGCTTGCATCGATCACGTCTTCGTAAATATTAGGGAGTTTGAGATGCCACGACAGCTAACACCCATGAAAACGTCGCATGAAAAGTGAATTCACATTTTTTCAGTCTCTATCGTGATTATTCCAACTCGCTTACTTTGTCAAATGCAAGCGCTGACTCTTCTGGAGCTGAATTTCTATCAACCATATCCAAGTTCATAAGGAGAAAGTAAATTTTGTCCCTCATTGCTTGTTTACGTCCTTCACAAAACGTGAAATTAGGTATTTTCACGTGGTAGTCGTGCAGTGACGGAAAAGAAATGTACAAAAAAGCGTCATGCACGTGCAACGTTGTTGTTTTGCCTTGTCAAGTTCTGATTCCTTTCTTTAATTTCTCGTCACCGCCGCATCTTAAACTTCCTACTATTTAAGATACATTGTGATCAG
>BOPM01001079.1:82318-95753 GCA_022179025.1 Porites australiensis | reverse complement strand
AAAAGGAAAATTACTCGTCCGGAATGCCCTTTTATCACTCACTTGGCTACGCATGAAACGTTTACTATCACTGATTATATGGCTGACGTCGTAACTGAAGCGGTTTGATCTCCATTCGAATCGACCACTACGAATTTACACTTTTTGGTCTGTTTACTGCACTGAACAAACAGAATGACGTAATATGTCTCCTACACCGTAATTTTTAGGGAGTTAATATAACTCCAAAAATGGAGTAAAAATTTTAGGTACAGGATAACCCCTTTTTTGGGGTTATTTTAACTCCTAATTTAACTCCGAATTTGGAGTCATTTTTACTCCTGAAAAAGAGTTCTTTTTACTACCAGTCTGGAGTTAAAATCACTCCGAAATGGGGTTACTTTTACTCCTTACATGGGCTGTTTTTACTCTTTTTAGAGTTAATTTAACTTTGAAAGTGGAGTAAAAATTGTAGGTACAGGATAACTCCTTTTTGGGGTTATTTTAACTCATCAATATCTGCGGTCACTTTTACTCCTGAAAAAGAGTTCGTTAAACTCCTTTTTGGAGTTAAAATAACTCCACGAAAAATAACCCCACTGTAAGGAGTTAAATTAGCCCCACTAGAGGAGTTATTATAACTCCCTGAAAATTACAGTCTATTTACAGGAGTTTTGGAAGACCGTTATAGGGAGGAGATTTTTGGTGCGTTTTTTTGGGAAAATCCAATTCCGGATTTCCAAATCCAAAAACCGATTTCGCGTTTTTTTGGGCAAATCCACAAACGGATAATGAATTCATAACATCCACACTCTGGGTGGATTCTTCCGATCAAATCCAAATCCGAATTTTTGAGATTTCACAATCTGAGCGTTTTTTGGGAAAAGATTTGAAAAAAAGTATCTTGAAAAGCGGTTTTCTGAACAAATGTGGTACTTGTCATCTATTTACATTCGTAGACTGTTTCTAAACCCCTACTTGTCGTGTTTTTTTGTACCTGCGTAGTGTCTGCTTACGCCGGTTTATTTTCCAAGTAATTAAAAAAAACAAAAACAAAACAATTCAGTATCGGCTTCAGTTTTAAATTCTTATAATTTTACTATCCTAAGGAGTGTATTCTCTTCGAGAAACGTTTGTGTTTCAAACCCGAAATATATACATTAAAAAAAAAAACATTTACTTTATTCATACGTAGCCGGTTTATATGATGCTTTTCTTTCTTGTCTTCGCCGCGAGGATCAGTTTGTTGTTTTTTTCCTCTCGAGGAGCACGAGGAGATGCCCTTATCATGGTAAATGATCCTTTTTCGGATCTTCCTCTTGTTTGGTAGTAAAGAATCCATATGACCTGAGATCTTAAATTCTTCCGAAGAGAAAACGCACTCCGAATGGTGTAGGAGCAGGGACTGGGCACCAAAGGGAGAGTTACCAAGTTTCATAGCAACGGATGAACCAATCAGAAGGAAGGATAGTTGCTATCTGAAACCAGGCGACATAACACAAACGACAATCAATATGGCTTCCATAGTCAGAAAGGTGTGAATAATTTCGGTCCTTACTTTATCTCTGATCGAACGAAGAAGACTTTGTTATGGCTGATAATGAAGTTGAGGGAGAAATCAGTGAAAATGAGAGTGATGTAAGCCTGCATGGCGAGAGCGAATGCGAAGGTGAAGACAGCGGAGGAGAAGATGTCCGCGAGCAAATTGCTGCAACGGCAATTGACGAGGGAGCTGTTACACCAAGGAAAGGCAAAGTTAAAAAGAAGAAAAAGAAGTAAGACAACTGACAATGAAATTAATATACCTAATATCTCTGAGACAATTTCTAAAGGGAAACTCTGACTACCGATTGATTCACTGACTAACATACCGACGTTCTTTCTTTCATCAATAGATGGTTGAGCGTGTGCTTGACAAACTGCAAGTATGAAAGCGGTAAGATTGTCGACCTGTTAAAGCTATGAACAATATTCACGTACCTACCTTTAATAAGATGAACTTATTGCTCAGTTTTTTGAAATCGTCTTCGATTTCTCTAGTTCGTAGGGTGACCAAACGATTTGGCATGAAGGAAGTTGGAGAGGACGAAGATTGGACTCTGTTTTGGACTGATTGTTCTGTCGCTCTAGAACGATGCATGGACATGCGTCGATATCAGGTTAGATATATACTAGTTTAATCATATTACAAACAGTTTAGATACATTTACTTATCAGCTGAGTGGTCTACTCATTGGATTGTTATGAAAAATTCGATTGTCAGAGTAAGATCCGTTGATTTCTTGGTTGATTTCTGTTATTTCTCGAGCTGTGAAGTGGGGAACACGCGTGATTGTGTTCGAACACAACAACCAATAATTGATTTTCAAGTAGCTTTCCTTCTCACATATGATAACCTAATTTCTTAACTAGAACACTTGAAAAGACCTTGTGTTCGGATAATCCACGGCAAAATACGAAGTGGACCTCTTGGCTTTCTACGCACAGACCAAAAAAATTGTTCATTTTATAAGCCTTGGAGACTGCGAAGTTCCTGTGCGTGTAGAGTTACATGTACATGGGCGACGAAAAAGATTAAGACTAACGAAACTAAAAGCGCATCATATGTGTGGACAAATCATGTTTACATTTTCAAAATATATATTTTAATTTCATCTTCTGATAATGACAATTCTGAAGGAGTTTTGACACACAATTGATGCTTGTAGATCACTGTGTAAACAAAAAGGAGTTGTTTATACACATGAAAGTTATTAAGTTTGTGGAGAATTACTGTAAGTACATGTGAATGAATTTTTTTGTTACTTAAAGAATCATTACCATTCATTAAACAGAAAATTAACCACTTTCCTGGTATGAGTGAGATCTGCCGCAAGGATCTGCTTGCAAGAAATATGAATCGTTTATGGAAGCAATTTCCAAAGGATTATGCTGTGTTTCCAAAAACATGGTGCCTTCCAGCAGAGTGAGTATATTACTTCTGAAACAGATTTCTTATTGTTATTCATCATTGTGAAATACGACAATAGTAATGATGATGATGATGATGACCAGGACCATGACGATGACATTCATGATGTTGATGACGTTGATAACAATAAATAAATATAGTTTATCCCTTGTCCCATATGATGATATAATCATTTGTGATGTTGAAATGTTTCCTAATGGAGGCACTCGTGTATTATTGATCTTTTGTGAAAAGCCCCTCTTTGTCTTCTCATCTTTTCTCAGTTATGGAGAATTCCAAGCTTATTGTCGGCAGAAAAAGAATAAAACTTTTATTCTCAAACCTGAGAGTGGTAGCCAAGGAAAAGGGATCTTTCTAACTAAAAATCCAAAGGTAATTGTCCTATAGTCTTATCTACTAGACTAGGGGTGACAAGTGGTCAATGTGTAACTTGGAAATCGTCAGTGAAAATTTTGACCCAATGTTAAAATCTAAGAACAGATCGAGTCTCATTTTTTGTGTGTTTTCTCCAATTTGATCTTTTTGCTGCAAAAAGAAAAAGGTTGTTATAGGATCATAGGGAGTTCCTCAGTGATAAAGCCATTTGTCAATTCCCTTAAAAGAATATACAATATGTTATTGTACAAGTCAAATAATTATTGAATCTGTTTTTATTTTGAATTAAGGGTCTGTTGTATTCATTATAAAACACATTGAGCTTCATTTTTTATCCTAATTTTTTTGTTGGATTGTATTAAAAACTACATTTTCTAAGTTCTGTTTCCTTATTGCCTGAGGGGCCTTGTCCACCGGATGGATGTATTACAGTCACTTCTTCAATGTTGTTTACCAATAAAAAGGAAATTCATGGAATCATTTCTTCCTCTTTTGTTTCCTCTTAGGCCCAGTTCAGATGCCGAACTTTTTATGAGCCGAACCTGATTTGAATTAAGGCTGACGCAAATTATTTAGATGGGCTGAATTGATTCAGATGCCAATCTTTATAATTGCTGCTGAACTAAGATCAAAAGGCAAAAACTGCCCATTTCGGTCAAAGTGTTCACAAAATATGTTATAATAATTTATGCAGTAGGTTCAGTACATGAAAATTTTGGTGTCTGCTGAATCAAAGTTGTTCCAAAGTCGCTCAAAACGCAAAATTCCCGGCCCTGCTACTGAGAAAAGAACGGCTGAAACAGGCGTTCTTAATTGATTCTGATGCCAAACTTTTCATGTACTTAATTCAATGTATTGGGTTAGGCTCAGTTTGGTGTCTGAACCAGGCCTTTAATTGGGTCTGGCAATTGACAGTCTCTCCCTGAAAAAATAATTTTGTTCAACTTGTCCTTTTCCCATGGATGAATTAAAAACTTATGAGGCAGTAGGGCACTAAATTCTTATACTCACGGTCACAGGAATGTTCTGTGGGAGCTAGTAGATTGAATATTGACGGTATGTATTTTTTGGTACTCAGGATGTGAAGCCTGGAGAACACATGGTCTGTCAGCAGTATGTTTCCAAGCCATTTCTTATTGATGGATTTAAGTTTGACTTGCGTGTGTACGTGCTGGTGACATCTTGTGATCCACTTCGGATTTTTGTGTATGAGGATGGTTTAGGAAGATTTGCAACAATGAAATACTTGGATCCAAGTGCCAATAACTTAGTGAGTATACAATAAATAAATGTAATTCTGGTTTTTCAACCTAACCTATAGGCCCACAAATCTAATGCAACAGCACGTAGCTATTTTTAAAAATGTTGTTTCAGCTTGTTTGTTCTGTCCCAATGAAAATGTTTTGTTGATCAGTGCTGTAGGGTCTACAGTGTACACAGGAAAACTTCATAAGGGAACACTGGGGTACTCTTACTCTAAGTTTTTGGATGGTAGTGCCTGTTGGCACCAGTACAGCACATGGCACCTTACCTTTGCTCTTGTGGGGGACTAGAAAGTAATATTTTTTTTCATTAAAATCATATGTTAGGCACCCTGGATTTCACAAGTTCAGACCACTGGGCTCCCTCCAATTTTTTCTTAGAGCATAGGCTTGCTTTGCATATTCCAGTTTTCCCTATCCTCAAAAACCAGCATTTCCTACATTTTTCAGTTTGATGACAGATGTGAAATTGGTGGACAGAAAAGCAACTGTGTGATTGTGCTACCTCTAAATATTATTGTTGTATATTTAATACAATTTGTTAAATTATTAATATTTCGTTAATTTTTTTCAGGATGATATTTGCATGCATCTTACAAATTATGCTGTAAACAAACATAGTAAGGATTTCATGAGAGATGAGGAAACTGGTAGTAAAAGGTAGAGTTTTGGTATTTTCTGTTAATATGTTTGAAAAGAAATACCTTTAACCTTTAATAGAATTATATTGTCTCAAAGTACTCCATGATGACTGATGTCGATATTTGCCATTCCAGACGAATCACTACAATGAACAAATGGTTTGAAGATAATGGTTACAATGTTAAAGAGATATGGAATTCAATAGAGGTAAGGCTAGATTACAGATAACAGAATTGTAAAATATATCACAACGCAGTGAGATAACGTAATTAGAAACAGCGGTTTTCCTCTCTTTCCCTCTCTAATAAAAATTACCTTGAATTCCAGCTTGTCCTTTGGGCAAGCAGCTTTCACGCTTTGCTTGCCCAAGGCCACTTCTTACTTGCCTTAGTTAACCCTTTAAGTCCCAATAGTACAGTGACCAACATCAATTTTCTCCTAACAATATCCATATGTTAATTGCCAAGAGAAATGGTTATGAGAGTTAATAAAATGATCACTAAAGAGAAAATGCTTTGATCTGTTATTTAACTCTCTCAACTAATTCTTTAAAGAAATGTATGAAGATCAGTTAAATGGAGAATTTATATGGGGACATTGGGGCTTAAAGGGTGAATGAAAATGGAGTCACGGGTGAGTACCCGGGGGTGAGTATGACCAAGCATTGCTTCATAAAGGCGCCTCGCATTCTTCTAAGCTGGCCTTCGATATCTCTAAGCTGATCGTCGTGACTTTTCCAACACTCGATCTAGCCAAATTTTATTTTGCTGTTTGCCAGTTTAAGATATCGCAATCCACATCCTTAAACGAATAAAAACTTCGAGAAAATCTCAAGTTCGAGGGCCTTCTTATTAAAGCTTTTGATTGAGATGCACTGCCACATTGCACCACAAAGGCCGGTAAGAAAAAGTATCAGTGTTACATGCAGAAATTTTATGCTTTGTATTGCGACAAAAATTCTATAAATTTCGGTGGAAACATAAAAAGAAGGATTCTGTAGGGGTGAGAATTTTCGGTAAAACGTAGTCCTGCTTGAGAAGTGCTTGTCGCGGTTTGACCAGACGGTCACGTCCGACCGAAAACTTCTCGTTCTATTTCTACAATCATTCTTTGTTTTTTGCATGACCGTCATCAGACAGACATTGTTGGAGCTTTTAATTTAGGTGTTATTTCACGTCCTTTTAACATGCGATTACATGAGCTCATTTTTAACGAAGACTTTTCGTCCAGCCCGGGGTTAGCTCGGAGTTTGTGGCTTAATTGCTAAGAATAATATCCCTTAAGTTCAAGGACCGCACCGCGGAGGGGCCAGGGGGGACTTGCCCTACCCCCCACCTTTTGTACGAAATGAAAAAAAAGCTATCAAATAGTTTTAGCTAGACTACGAGTAGTCCCCCATTTTTCCTCAGGGATAGTAGAGCGAGCGAAACGCGAGCGCGCGTGAAAATTATATCCCACGCGAGAAAAGGCATTCACGCGCGCTCGCGTTTCGCTCGCTCTACTGTCCCTGAGGAAAAATGGGGGACTACTCGTAGTCTAAGTTTTAGCCCGAGTTTTAGATTTTTCAGCGAGAAAATTAGCCTGCCCTCAGGGGGTGGCTGTATACAGCCTATAGGAAAAGATGTAATAAATAATGTAATTTGTGATTACACCGTATTATCATAAATTACTATTTTGCCGGCACGTATCAGAGGTCTGGGGAGGGTGTTAGTGCGCAGTGAGTCATGGGATTCGAGTTTGTAATTCGTGGTCGTTAGGAAGGTGAGGCATTCTACGGTCAGCCTTCACCGTGTTAGGTTGCTTTTCTCTCTTTTATTTTATTCGTGTGTTTATTGATGTTTATAGTTTAGGCACTAGCATACCCTA
This sequence comes from Porites australiensis, assembly GCA_022179025.1. Taxonomy (NCBI): domain Eukaryota; kingdom Metazoa; phylum Cnidaria; class Anthozoa; order Scleractinia; family Poritidae; genus Porites; species Porites australiensis. Next base: position 88,658 of record BOPM01001079.1, on the reverse strand, counting down.
AAACCCCAAGGGTTGCACCACTGCCTTGGTCGGGGGTACACGTTCCCCGCGTTTTTTCCACCTGCTGGTTTTTGGGGGTTTTCGTGTCCGGCTTTGGTGATTCTTTTCTTTCGTTTATAGATATTACTTGATATTTGTACATAGCTGCATATATGTTGAATGAAACGGCACGGTGGCTTGGCTGGCCCACGCGCCCATATATGAACATTGTTGTCTTGTGTGTACCGGTTGAGTAGTGGAGGCAAAATTTGTCGACGCAATGATAAAAAAATGGCAAAAACGTAATGTGCCTAATCGCGCTATTTATATTTATCTTTATTTTTATTTTTGAAATAAATACAGCAATAGTCGCAAGAATTTTCAAAGTGTCCTCCATGGGAAGGGCCTGAACAAAGCCACCTAACTTTGGGCTGCCGAGCAGTATAAGACCGTATAATCGTAACCACAGCATCAGTTAAAAACGCCCGAGTCAATTAAATCAATATGGAATCGGAACGTTATTATCGTAAAATCATTACGCTTCTCCCTCATCCCAAAAATCATTTTGTCATTTATCTCTAATCCCTCCCATTTTCAAATGATTCCTGGTGAGCGCCGGAGTGAGAATCGAACAGCAGGGAGAGAATAAATTTTCGAGTCACTGATAGCCGGCAAACTATTGAAATAAAAAAAGAAAAAACGTACTCGATTCCCATCAGGTTATCAGGATAGAAATGATGAATAAAATAAACGGTTCTCGAGGCCAATGCAGCTTCTAAATTACATGATACGCGCATGCTTTCCATTCGCTTGATATTTAGCGCTGTCCAGGGAGAATTCTCAACGCTGCCAGCTCTTTATAATAAGGCATGCACTTTTCCACAGCCGAGACAACTTCTGGTGTGAGATCACTCGGTTTTCCTGTGTTTTCTTGAGGGGGTGAAAATCCTGCGCTATTCATAACCTCGTCGTGCCATGCGGTACAGGGACCCCACTCTGCAACTGGTCCAGGCTGCCAGGAGGTCATGCTTTCAGCGAACGGAAGTCCCACTGCATCACAGTAATTTTGCATGATTTCGTTTGGAAATCTCAGGAGATCCTCTGCATCTACCACGACTGGATTCTTGTGAACGTGACTATCGATAAACTGGTACAACTCAAACAACTGCCGGAATCCTGTCTCCGCGGGATCGAAGTAATCCCATCCCGCCAGCTCAGGATTTGTCGAGAGCTTGAACAGAGAAGTGACTGCTTTTTTAGGATCACGGATCATAAATGTATGCTTAAAGTGCTTGAAGCCGTCTTCTAAAAAGATGTCGAACTTTCCTTCAACACAGTACGCCATATCTTTGATGAAGACAAATTCCTTACCATTGAATTCTTGTTGCAGCATTTTACTGACTGACTGATAGCTTGATTGAGAAAACGCCTGCAAAGACCGAGCACACGCGGGTCTCAAGCTTTTTCTTTCGGGACTATAATAGAAGAGTGTCAGAAAGGGCTCATGGAATACCTGTCCGTTCTTAAGGGTCCTGACAGACCTCTCAACCGCTGTTGCTACGCAACGAGGAGCGCACCATAGAAACACGCCTGTTTTCACCATCTGAAACAAACAAATAAAACGAAATTCATCATATCAACAGTGTCGTAAGAAAGTTCAAGAAGAAGAGGCACGCAAACGTGTGCATGTGGCTTCAAAAATGAAAACAAAACAAAACAAAGACAAGAGAGGATGTCCTCTTCTGCGCAGTAATCACTGGATAATCTATGATCTCAAAGTTTGGCATCTTTACCGCACGCTTCTAGGTAATTTCAACGAAGCATCTTTTGAACAAGATGAAAAAAGATTGCCCAACCTCTATTTAACTTTTATTGAATGAATGTTGTTCTTGTTTAAGCCACTAGCAAGAGCCAGCACTTGCCACTAGCCGCTGCAATGGGATTATTATTTTCGGCGCCCAGGAACTATAGGCTGATTTATAGGAACTTAAACTAGACTACCGAAAGGCTACAAAAATTGAGGGACATGAAACAAGGAGTAGCGGAATCGGAGAAAACTGAAGCAATAGTCACGTGGAAGTGTTATCAACAGTCAGAAAGAGGTTTTACGATGTCCGGTGACCGGCCTTCGAGATGGAATATCCGTTTAGATTTATTACTAAAGTTTACGTATTGATCACAGTCTTTTTTTTGTTGTTTCAGAGAACCCTGTAACCCAGTACCCTCGTTCATATCATTTATTGTAAGCACACAAGTAAATACTCTTTTGAAAACGCGTAGTAATTCATTTTTACCGCAAATGTGTTTTTTACCTCACTTTACGAACAAGCAAATTATACGTTATCTACTATCAAAACAACAAATGAGGTAAATTTTCTTCATGCTGATCACGCAACATAAGTTCTCCGCTCTAGCTTTGATTTTTTTCTTTTTATTTCTTTTGGTCTTTTGCCTGCTACCTACACTTCTAAATTGTTCAGGACGTTATTGAACAAGAAAAGCAACTGGTCCATTTATTAGCTTCCTAGCTTGTACATTATTTTCACTAAATTTAATTAATCCTCTCTAAGTATGTTCCTCTACAGGATTGTAATATCAACCATTTACATCGATATCGACATAGTAAAGAATATTCTATTGTATTATTCTGTCTACTTTGCTTCACTTTACATTGGTTTACTTCACTTAACATTGTCTTTACCAGTTTCAGCACTTTGCTTTGACTTACTTTTCTCTTTACTTTATTTGCTGATTTGCATTATTTTGTTTCACTTTACATAAGTTTTGCTGTTACTGTACTTTATTTTACATTATTATACTTTAATTTACACGCTTCACTTCACTTTTCTTTTTCTTCCTTTTCTTTACTCTGAGTCTACTTTAATTTCCTTCATTAGTTTATCTCACTTCAGTAAGGATCTTGGTTCACTTCTGCGAGCATTTCACGTGTCAATGATCAGTAGCTTTAACAATTTGGGGCTCGAAAACAACGGTCTCGTTGATAAGTGTGCTGTATACAAGGCAACACGAAAACTTTCAGTTCAAACGTCATGCGGTTTTCAGTGGTTAAGTCGAGAACTTCTTCGCAAGATCAAGAAACTAATTAAGGCTTCACAGAAAAAGAATTTTGAAAAAAATGTACATTTTTAATGATAAATGTTAATAGTACCGTTAAACTCACGCTAGCGTCTGTTGTCACTTTAAATAATTTCACTTCGTTATAACAACGCTCATACCGCCGTGATCGTGACCTTAAGCACGCCTGATCATTTATGAGCCAATACCTAGAAATTGCCTTTTAAACCGTGAAAGGGTTTGCTCATAATTATTTTATTCCTTCTCCTCTCTCCTTGTTAATAATGTAATAAGAAAGGACGAAAGAATTTGCGTGAGTGTAGCGGCGAGTACACCAAAATGTTCAAAACTGGTTTTATGCAAATTACGCAAAGTTCTATAGAATGTTAACCATGTTAACTGATATGAAATAAAGTTTCTAGGAAAATTATAAGTCACAAGAATACCTCTGTGATTCAGTTCCAGGGCTGGTTATTTCTCCTTTTGATAACAAAGAAACTGACCCGCAAACGCAGAGCTCACTCACTACTACCGTTATAGTTTTGAACAGAATAAATCAAAAAGGAAAATTACTCGTCCGGAATGCCCTTTTATCACTCACTTGGCTACGCATGAAACGTTTACTATCACTGATTATATGGCTGACGTCGTAACTGAAGCGGTTTGATCTCCATTCGAATCGACCACTACGAATTTACACTTTTTGGCCTGTTTACTGCACTGAACAAACAGAATGACGTAATATGTCTCCTACACCGTAATTTTTAGGGAGTTAATATAACTCCAAAAATGGAGTAAAAATTTTAGGTACAGGATAACCCCTTTTTTGGGGTTATTTTAACTCCTAATTTAACTCCGAATTTGGGGTCATTTTTACTCCTGAAAAAGAGTTCTTTTTACTCCCAGTCTGGAGTTAAAATCACTCCGAAATGGGGTTACTTGTACTCCTTACATGGGTTGTTTTTACTCTTTTTGGAGTTAATTTAACTCTGAAAGTGGCGTAAAAATTTTAGGTACAGGATAACTCCTTTTTTGGGTTATTTTAACTCTCAAAATCTGCGGTCACTTTTACTCCTGAAAAAGAGTTCGTTATACTCCTTTTTGGAGTTAAAATAACTCCACGAAAAATAACCCCACTGTAAGGAGTTAAATTAGCCCCACTAGAGGGGTTATTATAACTCCTTGAAAATTACAGTGTATTTACTGGAGTTTTGGAAGACTGTTATAGGGAGGAGATTTTGGGTGCGTTTTTTTGGGAAAATCCAATTCCGGATTTCCAAATCCAAAAACCGATTTCGCCTTTTTTTGGGCAAATCCACAAACGGATCATGAATTCATAAAATCCTCACTCTGGGTGGATTCTTCCGATCAAATCCAAATCCGAATTTTTGAGATGTCACAATCTGAGCGTTTTTTGGGAAAGGATTTGAAAAAAAGTATCTTGAAAAGCGGTTTTCTGAACAAAGGTGGTACTTGTCATCTATTTACATTCGTAGACTGTTTCTAAACCCCTACTTGTCATGTTTTTTTGTACCTACGTAGTGTCTGCTTACGCCGGTTTATTTTCCAAGTAATTAAAAAAACAAAAACAAAACAATTCAGTATCGGCTTCAGTTTTAAATTCTTATAATTTTACTATCCTAAGGAGTGTATTCTCTTCGAGAAACGTTTGTGTTTCAAACCCGAAATATATACATTAAAAAAAAATACATTTCGATTCGTTTATTCATACGCAGCCGGTTTATATGATGCTTTTCTTTCTTGTCTTCGCCGCGAGGATCAGTTTGTTGTTTTTTTCCCCTCGAGGAGCACGAGGACATGCTCTTATCATGGTAAATGATCCTTTTTCGGATCTTCCTCTTGTTTGGTAGTAAAGAATCCATATCATCTGAGATCTTAAATCCGTTTTTTGGATTCTTCCGAAGAGAAAACGCACTCCGAATGGTGTAGGAGCAGGGACTGGGCACCAAAATGAGAGTTACCAAGTTTCATAGCAACGGATGAACCAATCAGAAGGAAGGATAGTTGCTATCTGAAACCTGGCGACATAACACAAACGACAATCAATATGGCTTCCATAGTGAGAAAGGTGTGAATAATTTCGGTGCTTACTTTATCTCTGATCGAACGAAGAAGACTTTGTTATGGCTGATAATGAAGTTGAGGGTGAAATCAGTGAAAATGAGAGTGATATAAGCCTGCATGGGGAGAGCGAATGCGAAGGTGAAGATAGCGGAGGAGAAGATGTCCGCGAGCAAATTGCTGCAACCGCAACTGACGAGCGACCTGTTACACCAAGGAAAGGCAAAGTAAAAAAGAAGAAAAAGAAGTAAGTCAACTGACAATGAAATTAATATACCTAATATCTCTGATACATTTTCTAAAGGGAAACTCTGACTACCGATTCACTGACTAACATACCGACGTTCTTTCTTTCATCAATAGATGGTTGAGCGTGTGCTTGACAAACTGCAAGTATGAAAGCGGTAAGATTGTCGAGCTGTTAAAGCTATGAACAATATTAAAGTACCTGCCTTTAATAAGATGAACTTATTGTTCAGTTTTTTGTAATCGTCTTCGATTTCTCTAGTTCGTAGGGTGACCAAACGATTTGGCATGAAGGAAGTTGGAGAGGACGAAGATTGGACTCTGTTTTGGACTGATTGTTCTGTCGCTCTAGAACGATGCATGGACATGCGTCGATATCAGGTTAGATATATACTAGTTTAATCATATTACAAACAGTTTAGATACATTTACTTATCAGCTGAGTTGTCTACTCATTGGATTATTATGAAAAAGTCGAGTGTCAGAGTGAGATCCGTTGATTTCCTGGTTGATTTCTGTTATTTCTCGAGCTGTGAAGTGGGGAACACGCGTGATTGTGTTCGAACACAAGAACCAATAATTGATTTTCAAGTAGCTTTCCTTTTCACATATGATAACCTAATTTCTTAACTAGAACACTTGAAAAGACCTTGTGTTCGGATAATCCACAATACGAAGTGGACCTCTTGGCTTTCTACTTACAGACCAAAAAAAATTGTTCATTTTATAAGCCTTGGAGACTGCAAAGTTCCTGTGCGTGTAGAATTACATGTACATGGGCGACGAAAAAGATTAAGACTAACGAAACTAAAAGCGCATCATATGTGTGGACAAATCATGTTTACATTTTCAAAATATATATTTTAATTTCATCTTCTGATAATGACAATTCTGAAGGAGTTTTGACACACAATTGATGCTTGTAGATCACTGTGTAAACAAAAAGGAGTTGTTTATA
>BOPM01001079.1:56164-66973 GCA_022179025.1 Porites australiensis | reverse complement strand
GGGGGGTTTTTGCCAGGAAAGAAAAGTTTCAATTTGGAAAGAATTGCAAGGCCGAATCATGGAATGACATGGAAATTATCCCTCCTCCCCGGGAATTTGTGGGGCGTTTGTTTGTTTGTTGTTGTTTTTTTTTTCAGAACCACTGCAGTTGCCCTACCGTAGAGGCGGGAGGCCGGGGATTCGTACAAATACCTCACGATGGGGCTGAAATAAGTGTGCAAATGCCTAGCCTGTGTGGCAGGCGTTTGAAAGGGAAGGGAAAGGGGGTTTTGGGCGTGAGGGAAACGCAAGGGGCGCGCGAGGAGGGAGGGAGGGAGGGAAACGCCTGCCACGAAACCATTGTTTTCGCCATCCCGCCTACTAATTATGTATGCAAAAATAACGTAACTGTGAATGACTAGCTGTCAAATAAGTCTGGCCGCGATGCGTTTATTTAAGTCGTATTTCGCGTACTGTTTTTCTTTTGTTTTCCTAAAACAAGAAATCTGAAGTGAAGGTACTATTAAAAAAAGTATAAACGAGGTTGTCCGTTGAAGGAAGAAAGTCGCAACCATGCGTGGCTTGTTATTTCAAATCCAGCATAAATCTATTACGTTTTTGCTTAAGGTATCGTGTTCGACTTCCCAACTTGCATGCAATGTTTGTCGGCGAAATTAACTACAAACACTTTTCTGATTCTCGAACTGGATCCAGCGGAGCATACAAAAGAACGCTGATAGCAGGGAAAGAAGAGCTGAACCGTCAAAGATCTACAATAAGGCTAATTCTGCAATCAATATTATTATTAAAGTTCCTGCCGGCTTTATAACGTTTATAACCAGCAAGAAGAAGTCCTCAAACCAAAAATCGCTGGATTATAGATCGCTTTTTCTTCAACAATCTGGTCGTTTAAAAAGCGTAGCCTTCGTGGTAGGCGTTTGAGGTCAAACAGCAGATAACAAGCACACAGGCAGCATGATTTTTCCTTTCTTTCATCTAGTGATTAAAACAAGCCCAGCTGGGAAAACAAGCCGTTGGGAGACAAGACTTCTCAAAACCAGTCAGCAAAACTCATCTAGCTGACAGGCCTTTTCCTTCATACGAGTTTTTTAACTGCTTTCTTCTATTCTCCTTTCAAGCTGAAATAGATGCCTTTACAAGAAATAGTTTCTAATCGTTCCAAAACGATGAATTCCAAACAGAAATCTCATAACGCCATTACTGAAAGATCGATTAAGTTACTTAGTAGCGTGATGTTGATTTCAGCCAATCAGATTAAGGTATAAAGGCTGTGATTGACATGTTTTGAAGACGGACCAATCAGGATTTTAACATTTGCCTGGTGGATGTTAAAAACGAGAAAAAACAATGGTCTCCTGGCAGGCGTTTCCCTCCCTCCCTCCCTCCCTCCTCGCGCACCCCTCGAGTTTCTCTCGCACCTAAAACTCCCTTTCCGTTTCCTTTCAAACGCCTGCCACGCAGGCTAGCAAAGGCCCGACCCCAGGATAACTCTAAAATTGCATTTTATTGTTATCTGTGGTTGAGGCCTAAACTTCAGCAATGTTATCAAATTTTATTTGAAGGAGAAGTTTACCTTAAATGTGTACTACTCGCGAGAAATGTTGTGTTTAAAATTGGATGGATCGACTTTTTCATATTATGGAAGAAGGGGTGGGACAAGTAAAACTAGCAACTCAATACCCATTTAAATGTAATTTATTGAAACAGCGTGATCAATGATTAAGATTTAATCTTTTATAGTGTACACGAAGGAGATGGTGTTTCAGCAAAAACTCTTAGAAAAAGCCTATTTCAATGTCGAAATGACTGGTCCGGCCATCGTCCGGCCGGCCATGCAGTTCTGACTTTTGGAAAGCGCCTTTAGTATAGTATCAAATGACGACTGATTAAAAATGATCACTTCAGAAAACAACAACCTATGGTGTGGTGTATTAACGGCTAACTTGAAACTCCCATTTATACACGTGGAATACATTAAGCCATTCATTAAAAGATAAATTGATTATCCCGTACCGTGGTTGTGTGTAGGTAACGGCTAAATTGTACCTCCTACGGCTTACTCAATTCCCACCTACCCCGGGCCTTTCTGTCAGGGTGGTGGGGAATTTGTAAATAATAAAAAATAGCGGCTAAGATCGTTTTGCGAAGGGTGCTTCACTGTCAGGTTTTCATCACACAATAATGGCTCCTATCATTATGGCATTTGCAGGTGATTTTCTGGAAATGCAATTTTGGTATTGTCCTGGGTCGGGGCATTTAAACCCCTCTATTAAGCTCCATCGTGGGGTGTTTATTAACCGCCTAGCCCCATCGCCATTATCCTCCTCTTCAACAATATATAATAACCTCCTCTCCATATATGTATTGGAAATATTTAGCCGTTAAATAACGGCTAAGTTTAGCAGCCTCTTTATATGTTTTGGAGGTATTTAGCCGTTAAATAACGGCTAAAAACGCATAATACTTATTTAATGGGAAATAGCTAGCCGTTAAATAACGGCTAAGTTTAGCTGTATCCTTATATATATCGGAAATATTTAGCCGTTAATTAACGGCTAAAACTGCACGATACTTATGCAGTGAGAAATAGCCGTTATTTAACGGCTAAAAATGCATGATACCTATATAGTGGGAAATAGTTAGCCGTTATTTAACGGCTAAGTTTAGCTGTATCCTTATATTTACAGGAAATATTTAGCCTTTAATTAACGGCTAAAAAGGTATGATACTTATATAGTGGGAAATAGTTAGCCGTTAAATAACGGCTAAGTTTAGCTGTATCCTTATATTTATAGGAAATATTTAGCCGTTAATTAACGGCTAAAAATGCATGATACTTATATAGTAAAAATATTTAGCCATTAATTATAACGGCTAAAAAGGTATGACACTTATATAGTGGGAAATGGTTAGCCGTTAAATAACGGCTAAGTTTAGCTGCATTTATATATATATCAGAAATATTTAGCCGTTAATTAACGGCTAAAAATGCATGATACTTTTATAGTGGGAAATAGTTAGCCGTTAAATAACGGCTAAGTTTAGCCGTATTTTTATATGTACGGCAAATATTTCGCCGTTAATTAACGGCTAAAAATGCATGATACTTATATAATGGGAAATAGTTAGCCGTTAAGTAACGGCTAAGTTAAGTTTAGCTGTCTTCATATATATATGGGAATTATTTAATTAATGGCTAAATTTCTCGTTTGTATAAATATTTATGAAAATTTAGCCGTTAATTAATGGCTAAATTTTTCGTTTGTATAAATATTTATGAAAATTTAGCCGTTAATTAATGGCTAAATTTTTCGTTTGTATAAATGGTTAATGAAAATTGAGCCGTTAATTAATGGTTAAATTTTTGGTTAGTAAAGAGTAAAATTTAGCCGTTAATTAATGGCTAAATTTTTCTTTAATAATAATACAAAGTGACTTAACGGCTAAATTTTTCTTATAACTACAGTGTGAATTTATTGCAAATTTTGCCATTGTCTAAACACCGCATGACTTCCTATTGTCCCAGTGCCGCCATCAACTGCGCCGATAAGTGTTGTTTTGCGTTCCTTTTGTGTTTCAGGGCTTTTCAAATTTCTGCAGTGATATACTTTTTAAGCTGCAGAACATAACGTTGCTAATTGAAGGAGTTTACTATTGTGTCGCGACTCGGGCGATAGCATGAACCATCTAAATTATCACTCTAGCCACAGGCGGCCCAAACTCATTACATGAACGCGGACGTGACTCTTGCTTGCGAGCGGTGCTGTGTTACAAACGGTTATTTACAATGGCTTGTTTGGGATCGATCGGTTTTTCGTAAAAGAGATAAAAAATGTTATGTCTTTAAATAAAATCGACGTACCTTATTGCCTTGTTGTATTCTTTGTTGTTTGCCCGCGTCTCAGGCCGTTTTGAAGCGTTTTCGGCGAGTTAGCGCTATTTTGGTGTCCCACTGCTAAAAGAAAGACTTCCTCTTGCTCGATCGGCTTCCCGATTTCAAAATAGGCTCGTCCAAACTGCCGTGGACCCGTTCACCGATCGCATAGTATGTCGGGTAACTAAAATAAGCCCGGCGAGGGTAGACAGCGGCCCGCAGTCGACAAACAAACAAACCCGTTAGCCCCGCTGGCTACCCTCGCCGGGCTTATTTTAGTTACCCGACATACTATGCGATCGGTGAACGGGTCCACGGCAGTCTGGACGAGCCTATTTTGAAATCGGGAAGCCGATCGAGCAAGAGATAAAGGCATCGCTAGTGAACGATCTGTGGGAGGAATTGCGAATCGAGTGAATGGACATGGAACTGCAACATCTCTGCTTTGAATTTCTGAAGGAATTGAGACCGGGGGTAATTTTCCAGTGGAATTATTCGCCTCGAGCGACGGACACTCCGGGAATCACTGTTCTGCCTTGTCTTTCTTTTAGCAGTGGGACACCAAAATAGCGCTAACTCGCCGAAAACGCTTCAAAACGGCCTGAGACGCGGGCAAACAACAAAGAATACAACAAGGCAATAAGGTACGTCGATTTTATTTAAAAACATAACATTTTTTATCTCTTTTAAGAAAAACCGATCGATCCCAAACAAGCCATTGTAAATAACCGTTTGTAACACAGCACCGCTCGCAAGCAAGAGTCACGTCCGCGTTCATGTAATGAGTTTGGGCCGCCTGTGACCTAGGTCACGATTTCCGGTTATTATTATCAATGACTTGTATTTTAAAATTTCATGGCGAGTTTCTACTTCATTGAAAGCACGACAATTCGGTCGCATACAGTGGGATAGCTTAAAAAACAAGAATCTGTGAAATATCCATATTAAAACTACCCCACTGAACAGCCAAGCAAGGAAGAGAGGAGGCAGACGTGACTGAAATATAAGCCGCGAAGCAGGGGCACCCAACCACGGTTACCTCCTAAATGCATTGAAAACACTTTTTCGCTTATCCAGAGTACTTTCAGATCTCTAGAAATGCATTCTAAGCGGCGCTATAAAAGTTGTATCTGTTCGGTCGTCCTAGGGCAACTTGAATCTTTTGGAAATCACTTAGGGCCTCAGTATTACTTTCCCGAAAATTTTAGATGCAATTTTAGGTTTTACAAAAAAGTGAGAATTTGTCTGACTCCTCTCTCCATCGCATTTTCTACTCCGAAAATTTTAGGTTTCCTTTTTCTACGGAAAATAGTCTAAGTTGGGGACTGAAATGTGAAAAACTAAACTTTAGAAAATCGTAGGGAATTAATTAGATACGCTACGAAAACTGTACATGAATGGAACGGCCATCTAGAAATTTTTAGCCTTCCTCAAGTAACAGAAAATTGTAGGCAATTTTTGCTTCCCCTGCCTACGCTGTATGACATTTTTTTTTAGGCACAACCTGTCGTCCTTCACAGGAAGGGAGAAGGTTCTTCACTTTTTAAGCGAATTCGAATTTTAATAAATCAACAACAACAACAACATCACATTTTCTTTATGGATGTCTGGGAGCTTTTCTCTATTCCAACCCCCCGCCACCCAACAACTACAAGATGTTCACGCGCCATTTGTTTTTTAAATTCTTCTTATTTTTTTAATGTATCGATTGTTACCTTTTCCAAAAAAAAAATTTTGGAAAAAAAAAAAGGTTACCCTCGACCCTCGACATGGAACCCTCGCCCTCGACCTGGAACCCTCGACCCTCGTCCCTCGACAAAAAGATAGACTCTTAGCGAACATAACTCGGTCGTACCACCTTTTCTTTCAGAACAATTTCACGTGCTCACTAAAGGTTCTAACAAATGTGATTGCCTAATTTATGGGCCGGTTTATAAGAAAACTCAGACCATCCCTAAACGTGCAGGCGGACTCGATTCGGGCAAAGGTATTCACTTGAAGAAGTTGTGGTCCTTTGTTATTATGCTAATTTGTAGAGACTATAGAAATCAAATCTTTGCATTACTTATTCATTTTGCCTTGAGAATGGTGTCATGATGATACCGAAACGTCGGCTTTTAACGTTAATATTCGCTAAATTAAGCTTAGCAACACAATTTTTATGATGGAATTGTTACTAGCTATTTCTGCGTAATGCCTACCTCTGTCACAGCTGCTTTTCTGGTTTCCTGGCTACCATCAAAAAGCAAACCACCTAAACTAAAGGGCCACGGCTCAAAATTCTCCTTTTGAGTTGCTTGCCTTGGGATTAGCGTTCATCTGACAATCTTACGCGGATCCGGCAACGAGGATTTTTAATTTTTTTCTGCCGGTCGAGCGACGGAGAATCCTTCGCGCAGCGCTTCTGTCGTTTTAGTTGGTACTCTGCCAACTGATTTTTTATGGCCTCGTCATATTTTTCTCTAAATTTGTCCAATTCCTTGCCTTGCAACTTCCCGCTGGCACTTCTGACAGATTCCCGTTGACAGCCGACAGAACAGATGACAATGTTTGTGAAAAATCCTTGTCATCATACCCCAAAACGTTGATTTTAGATCGGCCACTTATTTTTACATTAATTCTTGCAAATCCTGCAGTAGTAGTTTGGAACAATGTTGGTTTCTTTAAGTGGTGTTCTTATTCCTGGACTCTTGTCGCCCATAACACATTGCTTTAGCTTGACCCTGATTAACAAATCACTCTTTACCACCCATCTGGAGATGGTTTGTTCATAACATAATTTCCCCAGGTCTACCCCCGCTTAAAAAAAATAGCGGCTGATAAACACGTGTTTGCTAAATTGCCATTGCTCTCTGTTTTTATTAGCAATTTGACGCGTTTGACAGCTGTCGTCTGCATGAAAGTGAGATTCGAGGCCAAGATAACCAGAGGTTTTTCTCTCTCTCCCCGTCGCTTTCACGACTCGTTGTCCCCGCTTCGCGGCTTGCTCTTGATCTCTATCAAGAAAAACCTCTGGGACCAGGGTAAGAGGACGCATAACAGAGATAAAAAAGGTCATTCAGGTTGCGTGCTGGTTATTATGTAACTAGTAAACTGTAACAAAAAAGGCTCAAATGTTCGTATACTATATGTCGAAAATATTGTTCGTATTATATGACAACTGTGATGACACATACAGCTTTTATCTGTTTTTATACCCGTATGTGTGTTTCAAACAGGATTCAGTTAAGCTTAAAATAAAATCACAAATGATTCTGTACTTTGATTACAGTAATCCTGCGCTCAGGCTGTTCCATCCGAATTACGCTTGAGGGCAGACAGTTTCTCTTTCAATGACGCTTTGAAATCTGGAAGGCTACCATTTCTCAAGAAAACTTCATACAAGTAAGGGTAGCCGTTATTTTCGGGGGGCCCGTTATTATTGGAATTCTACGGTAAGAACATCGAAAGGCAACATTAGCATCAGTTAGGGAACTGCCATCAGGCAAAATAAGGAGTTCGAGAAATTATCTCCTCATCGGTCACTACTAGACTATTATACTGGGTGGAAGAGAATAAAATGATCTTGAGAGAACTTTTTGAGGCTCAAATCGCCATTATAAGAATCGTCTGAGAATCGCAAGACAGGCAAGACCTCTCAGTAACCCCTCTGCCTCTGCTCAAAATAGACGTTCTTAACGAAAAAAAAGGAAGAAAAGAGGACAGCACGGTGACGGATACAGAACTTCAGGTAAGTAGGGGCCCGCTCATCCAGACCCAACAATAATATGGGGCCCTGTTTCGAAAACATTTTTTCTCGGCCCTACGATCGAGCTTCATTTTGGTCGACCTAAAAATTAGATAGGGGCCCCTGGGCCGAGGTCGCTCCCCAAGATCCGCCACTGGCTTATAGAGTATTTACTAAATTTCTGACTGACCTATATAGCATTCCGCGAATGTTATCAGGACCGTAGTCATCATCTTCTTTTGGTTCCCGCCGATGTAGAAGGCCTTGCTGGAGACTGCTTGTGGCTCTTTTATACAAGACGGCTCTTTCCACGTTCATTACACATCGCAGAATAATGGCCAACATAATGCAACCCATAACTCCACACAGGACAAAAACTGCCCCCAAGAAAGCCAGTACCTGATCTGGTAACATGACTCCCTCTTATGTTGTTTTTGGTGAATGCTTTGTAGCGCTGTGACGCTGTGTGCTCTTGATGGCCAACCGGATCCCAAAGTCCAACGTACGCGTGCGTTGCCGTGCGTAACTATTGTAAATTTGGCCACCCGAAACGAATAAGGAACTCAAACTAAAACTCTTGAGACCAATAATATTGGATGGAAGATTGAAACAGCTAGTTCTCCCCAAAACACTTCAATTAATTGCATGTCAGAATAATTATCTCGTTAGCACATTTTATCACCGCAGGTGTACGCGTGGTTTATAAACCTACGATCAGAACCGGAGAAGGACTGATATAGAGGTACAGAAGGAACGTAAAGGCCGGAATAGGGAGAACCGTGACCGCAGGCTGTTTTGATATGGCTGCATAATTCTTGATTATTCCATGAATATATAACTAGTAGATCATTCTGGTCATTGAGTGAAGTGTTTTCTGCCCTAATTATTCGCATCGCTCTCGACTATCTGAACGCTTGGAACAGGCCGCCAAGGGTGGTATTAATGCATTTGAACTTTTGGAAACTGTCACCACAATAAATAACGTAACAAATGTTGACAATCGAAAGTCGTCTCATCAGGGGCAAAAAACATTTGTTGTAAAATTTCTTGTTTGCCTGCCTCTCCTAGGACATCTTAAAAAATGGTATAATTGCCCATTTTTAACGGATTTTTTACCCTTAAAAGGTCATGAAATTTTCGAAAAGGTAAGTTTTGATCCCTATAATTTTCGGATCACTAGACTTTTAGCTAGGAAATCCGAACATATGAAACATTTTTAGGGGATAAGGATATGCCTATATCTACCGCTTAAATAATAAGAAAAACCAAAATGAAAAATTGGTTATTTCTTAAATAACCAAAATGAAAAATTGGTTATTTGTTAAATAACCAAAATGGAAATTGCAAATAACCAATATGAAAAACTGGTTATTTGCTAAATAACCAAAATGGAAATTGGTTATTTAATAAATAACCAAATGCGAAACCAATTATCATTTTGGTTATTTAACGAATAACCAATTTTTCATTTTTGTTATTTAACAAATAACCAATTTCCTTTTTGGTTATTTAACAAATAGCCAATTTTTCATTTTGGTTATTTAACAAATAACCAATTTTTCATTTTGGTTATTTAGAAAAATAATAAAACTGTAATGTGGTTATTTGTAAATAACCAGCCTTGTTTTGGTTATATACAAATAACCACTCTAAATTATTATAATAAAAATACGTTTGGCGCCCCATAATGTTCATGTGTGTGATTGTAAAACTGCAACGAAGGGGCACAATATACACTGTATACAGTTTGCTTGTTTGGTGAATGTTTGTTATGCATATATATATTGACCTGAAATGTACTGGCATGTTTTTTGGTTGATGCGATTGTGTATTTTAGTACACTTTCAAGTGTATCTAGGGGGTCATTCCCTTATTTCAATTTGTTGTAGTTGTTTTGTTGAATTTATCACTTCAGCTGCGGAAAATCTATCCACTTAGGGAAAACTGACTACAGTAGTCCTATCTTATAACCACATAGCTGGACCTTAGTAAATAAAGCAACAGGCGCTTTTTCTCCTCCCCTCGTCTCGCGCTTCGCGCAAAATGTCACGTTCCCCTCGCTTGGCTCATAAACGGCCTGTCATTTAGGCTAGAAAAAAACAGAGGGAGGGAGTGAACGAGGGGGGGGGGAGTAGAAATTCTTTCTACAGCCACCTCTTCACAAATCCCTAACCACAAAACCAACAAAGAAAAAACGACACAAGCAAACAACTCAGTAAACAAGCTATTAGACAGGGGAAGTTGCGAGAAATTACAAAATGTCTCCTAACCCGCATTTCATAACTCAGTGGTAGATATATTTTATTCCTTTACTTATTTTATTGATTGATTGATTTGTTTTGTTTGCTTTTATTTTTACGGTTGGTGTGATATCTTAACGATTTTACCGACCCAATACATGTAAATAAAAATGGAAATAAAAGCCATTTTGCTCGTAACTTGCGCGAGTTTGGCGTCGCTCGCTCGGAGGAACGGGAGGTGAATCAGCGAATTGCTGGTTTTCAGTGTCACGCCATTCCTGGCCATTCAAAATTGATCAAAATAAAAATTAAAACCGTTCGATAGATAAAGTCCAGAATCTGGGAAATGAAAGGAGGTACATATACAAAGACCCTCGCCAAGATTCAGGTCAGAGGAATATTTCGTATACGAGATATCCGAAGAAAAGCTTTACCCAAACTTATAGAGATTTGTATGGAGACGCCATGCTGGTGCTCACCTGGATGAGCTCCAACATGGCGGACGGAAACCAACAGAAACATCTGTTACCGAGTTTTGCTATGTGAATTTGTTCTCCAAGAAACTCATAAACATTAAAGTAATACTTTTTCTAATACATGAACTGTTTAGATAGCAGAATTTCCTGAAATAAGTCATTTTTTTAACCTACATAACAGCTCTCTTGACCGTAATGTAAATGCCGCGTCGGGCAAAAGCTTAGAAATTCAAGCGTACTCTATCACAAAACCAAGAACCCTTTTGAAGGGAAAATTTGTATGAAAATTAGTTTTCATCTGCTCTAAAATCTCGGTAGGATCGATAGTTTTTTAGTTTGAATTTTAGTGACGTCATGTGAAAACCAACAATAGTTATCAATGAATGGGCTCTGAGTCAATAGCCCATGAGACCGAAGGCCGAATGGGCTATTGACACAGAGGCCATGAGGGCGAGAGGAATAAGAGTTTTAGTAAAATCCAACTAGTTGGTC
>BOPM01001079.1:43227-56154 GCA_022179025.1 Porites australiensis | reverse complement strand
CTAGCGCTTTGAATATTAACACCTTCTTTATGGTCTTTATGACACACATAAGTTCTACGAAATAAGCTTGACGGTTACAAAAACATCATCATCAGTTTAATTACGAATTTTGTGTACTACACTAGACGATGCATCGGCAGTTCAGTCATTTCAGTGACTGTTGTCCAGTCATCATACTTTATGAATATCCTTTCAATTCTACCATCAGTATTATCGAACATCCAGTACAATGTTGAGTTGCACAATTTGTTCATTCCCTGAAACAAACAAAATACCATGTTACCTTCAGCGTCATTCCCTGTTTTCAGTGTTTTCCAAACACCACAACAGACTGCGAATCTTGTTTTGGCAACAAGCAGTTTATTCTAATTATCATTATTCCTTACTCAATAAACCACTAGATATATCTACTCAAGAGTTCATATTTGATACACTAACTACGTCCATACAATGACTGTTTCATAAGGATCAAAGAGAAACACAAGGTACAAAAAAACAAAACAATCAGAAACAGTGTCTATGGGGTGGGTGGGTGGGAAATTTGAAATTCAAATATACTAGAAAAGCTTAATCTTGCTTGCTTGTTGCAGGGCGTAAGGAGCTAAAATACTCAAGCCTTGCTCTGATAATATCACTTGAGCAATAATGAAGCTTGCGTGGAGTGTTATAATTGGTTCTCAGTAGTCTAATGCTCAATTCTGAAATAGGCTAGGGCGACTCTGCTTGCTCTCAGCCCACGCCTCTCCTTCATTATTGTCTAGATTCATACAAATGAGACTAATTAATATTCACTAAATCATCATGTCACCGTTCATATTTGAGCCCTCTTTCGTTATTATTTGCTATTAAATCTTTCTTTGCCTTTCAGCCAACAGAGAAAAACGAAAACTGTGGAACTGTAGCGTCGCAGTTTGGCATATCTAACAGTTTTTTGGTTGTGGCCGGGATCATGCCCTCTAAATGATCATTATATTCTGCGGTTTACAGATATACATTCTGCGGGGTTGTAATAATCAATCGTAGGTCCTTTTGCTGTACTGAATCATTTGAAAGGTTAAGTAGTCTGTAAGTTTGATACAATAGTTTCCATAAACGATACATCTTTGTATCTTTCAAATACTGGTAATTTTGGCTTCGAACGAAGGTGTACGTTTCATTGGGTAAACTGGGGCTGTGTCAGGCAGTCCAGTTCATTTTGTTTAATTTTGCCAAGGACTCGCCCTCAGTCGCTATGGAACTTAAAGTAAGCAAAGAAATTACATGCAAATGACAAAATCAGAGATCCGTGACAAACAAATATGTCTCCTAAGCATTGTTTTTGAAGTTGCAAGCAGCAGGGATCAACTTTGAAAAACTGTTAGGCTGAACAGTTTTCAAAAACCCTAATTTCAATCCGTTTCAATCTTCTTCGGTTTTGCCCATCTGTGGCATCTGTTATTTCTGTAATGTTATTTTAACCTTCCTTTAAAGTTTGAAGCGGTTATTTTTATGTTTCTCTTAATTTAACGGTTATTTTGTAATTTCCTAATTTGGCTGACTTTCGTGACACTGCTCCTTAAAGTCAGAAAGAACTCAATGCACAGGGGTAGTGTAGAAATTTGATTCATGCTCTTGTACATGTACATGTTGCACACAGCTCGTAAAGTTTTCTCCTTCTTCTTTTCTCATTGATTTGAGACTTTTTTGATTTTTTTTTCAGCTTCAAGAACCAAAAATATCACGACGACAAAGGCTAGCTTTAGAGAAAAATATTAATCAAACGTTAGTCTGCTTTAAGCCGAGCAATCACAGCTTTTAGGGTAAGAGTATGGCCTGTCGGCTGCCTTGTTTTAGTCCCCTGATGAGAGCCTAGAAATATGTCAGT
Source organism: Porites australiensis (assembly GCA_022179025.1). NCBI lineage: Eukaryota > Metazoa > Cnidaria > Anthozoa > Scleractinia > Poritidae > Porites > Porites australiensis. The sequence continues at coordinate 54,290 of BOPM01001079.1, read as the reverse complement.
TCCACCTGACTGGCCTCTTGTTGTAAGGTCAATCCGGGCATAGGCACTAGCACTCGTTTTTGCATAAGAACATATCTTCCGCCTGACTGGCCTCTGATGACGGGGCCAATCGATTTGTAAACAATGAACAGATAACGGAGATAAAAAAAAACGACTACAATAGGCTAAAAATAAGCTACAAGATAATCCTTCTTTGGATAAATTCCGATAAAGACTGCCAAGTCTGCGAGTAAGTTCTCCCCTCGCGGCTTCGCCGCTCGCTCGCGCGTTCTCGCGAGACTAGTTTCACTCGCCCAAATAGGAGAGCTTGCTCGCAGGCTAGGACAGCCAAGAAGGGCAAATGAAGTAACAGCTGAAGTAAGAACATCGAAAGGCAATATTAGCATTTTAGGGAACTTCCACCAGGCAAAATAAGGAGTTCGAGAAATTTTCTCCTCATCGGTCACTACTAGACTATTATACTGGGTGGAAGAGAATAAAATGACCTTGAGAGAACTTTTTGAGACTCAATTCGCCATAATAAGAATGGCAATACCTTTCAGTACCCCCTCTGCCTCTGCTCAAAATAGACGTTTTTAACGAAAAAAAAAAAAAGACAGAAAGAAAAGAGGACAGCACTGTGTCGTATACAGATCTTCAAGTAAGTAGGGACCCGCTCATCCAGACCCAATGATAATATGGGGCCCTGCCTCGAAAACAATTTTTCTCGGCCCTACGATCGAGCTTCATTTTGGTCGATCTAAAAATTAGATAGGGGCCCCTGGGCCGCGGCCGCTTCCCAAGACCCGCCACTGACTTATCGAGTATTTACTAAAGTTCTGACTGACCTATATAGCATTCCGCGAATGTTATCAGGGCCGTAGTCATCATGTTCTTTTGGTTTCCGCAGATGTAGAAGTCCTTGCTGGAGACTGCTTGTGGTTCTTTTATACGAGACGGCTCTTTCCACGTTCATTACATATCGCAGAATAATGGCCAACATAATGAAACCCATAACTCCAAACAGGACAAAAACTGCGCCCAAGAAAGCCAGTGCCTGAGCTGGTAACATGACTCCCTCTTATGTCGTTATGTTTGTCAGACTGAGTGCGGCGCAAACCGGATACCAAAATCGCGCGGCCGTGCGTGACTAGATTCGACGCCCGAAAAGAATGAGGAACACAGCTAGTTTTCCCCAAAACACTTGAATTTATTGCAAGAATAATTTTCTCGTTAGCGCATTTTATCATCGCAGGTGTACACAGGTTATAAACCAACGATCAGAACCGGGGAGGGACTGAAATATAGAGGTACAGACAGTACGTAAAGGCCAGAATAGGGAGAACATGACTGTTATAATAATAATAATAATTTAATCACTTATGATTGCGCAGGTATCAAATCTACAAACCTGTTTACAAAACAATAAAAAATATATATGTTTTGGTATGGCTGCATAATTCTTGATTATTCCATGAATAACCAGTAGATCATTCAGTTGTTGCGCTGAGTCAGGAGCTAAGTTTTTCTGCCCTAATTATAAAGCAGCCTAAGGGCCTCTTCGGTGTGCTCTAGCTCATCAACCGCCTCGAGATCCTGTTCCGTATCGTTGCGAACTGGACCTGTACAATTCTTTCCAGGACGACCAAAATCATGAGCGGACTTTAACTCCTTACAACCTGGGCACCTGCTTGGACGGCCCATTGGGATGAAACGAAAGGAGAAACGAAACAGTACTGTGAAACACGAAACTCCTATCACCTGATACTAAAGGGTGTGTGTTGCGCAAATTAATCCCTTTGAACACGTGCTTGTCCAAAGGGGGCAAATTTAATCACTTATATTGCGCAGGCATCAAGTCTACAAACCTATTAACAATAAGCAAAACAATAAAAATATATATGTTTTGATATGGCTGCATAATTCTTGATTATTCCATGAATAACCAGTAGATCATTCAGTGTTATTGAGCTGCGTTTTTCTGCCCTAATTATAAAGTAGCCTAAGGGTGTAATTAATGCGTTTGAACTCTTCGAAACTATCACCACAACAAATAACATAACAAATGTCGTTTGGTCTCATATCACTCCGTATAAGGAAATTAACAGCCCATGACTGTAAATATCGAAAATCGCTGGCCAGGCAAAAAAAATCGAAAACTCTGATAATCTGTCAGAAAAACCCCTTTGGGGGAACTATCTTCGAAAAATTTTTTATCAAGTTTCAAGAATCTATAGTTTTCGAGAAAATGACGAAAAACCAAAATAGCGGTATTTACCTAATTAATTATGCAAAAATTAGAGTAAAAATGACCTACTTTATCGCGTCTGTACCTGTAGGCAAGATTCAAACCTATAAAACAGAAATATTTTTTTTAAAGGCGTGCTATCTTTTCTTTCTATCCATGGTAGGTTTTAAACCATAAACGTGATTTTGAGGTTTTTTGTTTTTTAAAAAAAAACTACGACCAAGCGCACTTCTTAAAATGGGTAACATGATGAGCAACTTCAGAGGCAAAAAACTCACCTTCGTATGAATGATATCTAGCAAAAAGTATACTAGGACAAAGTTCAGCTCTTATATTAACAGAATATGAAATAAAAAATCTGGGTATTCCGGATTCGCCTTTACAAAATAAAAAGTTTTATGACCACCTGTGGAAAAATGTCACAAATTTGTTAAGTCAAATTTGTAGAGATATGATGCCACCTGACTTCTCTTTGTAGTTTCGGTACGTGGTACATTCGAAACACAGTAGTAGGATGAAAGCTCCTTTTAATAAAGCGTAAATTAAGTAAAGGATCTGAAAAATTGATATCCCTGATAATAAATAGCTGTGAAGGTTGGTAACACAATGTGGCAAATTTGCATAATGCATCTGCATATTCCTATGGTACATGACGACGGGTTTCAATACTGTCTGCATCACGCAATATTTGAGGCTTAAGAATACCATAACCAAGAGAATAGCCAGTGTTAAATTTTCTGTAATTTGCATGTTCGCTCTTCTTAATTGTACATTATAAAATTAATGTTGCTCAGAAATTTTTGTTGGGTGTTGGATTACTGTATAGATCGTTTTCACTGTCACGTAACCAAAAAATAAATTGGAAACCGTCCAGTGGAAGAAGCCAAGAAAATGAAATGTTGTAAAAGACTAATATATAAACAATTTGTCTAAGTCTCAGGTCTTTGTGGCCCACAGTTTGTGAGTTATTTGCCGAAACGTTTCACGCACCTTTGTAGAGCTTTGTATGGAGACGCCATATTGGTGCACCGTTTTGGTGCACCAATATGGCCGTCGGAAATCAACAAAAACATCTGGAGTTCACTTTTTCTATAAAAGCTCTTTCTTTTCACTCGAGAACTAGCATACGTGCGCATAAGCATATCTTCTAACACTTGAAGTGGTTATACTGCTGAAAATCAAGAGGAGAGACTTTTTTTCAACGAGACAGCATTCCTATTTTGGTGTCACGCACCGTGAAAACTCGGAAGTTCAAATTGCTGTATTTTCGAAACGAAACATGCTACGGAAATGGAAACTTGTACAAAGATTAACTTTTTGTTTATCTTCAACCTAGTGTAACGAAGAATTCGAAAAACCTCGCTATTTTGACTTTACAATTTGATGACGTCACAGTGAAAACCATCTATTCTGCAATAGACCTTGTCACGGTTTTCGACGCCATCTTGACGAGTAGGCAAGCGCGTGAGAAATTACGGTGATTGTATGAGAATCTAATGTCGAATAATTTGCTTAGAACGGCTGTTCTGAAAAAACTATGATTTGTAAACTAAAGCTTCACTCCTAAGGATTCTCCAGAAAAAAATTGAGGGCGTTACATGTCCTAGAAGACCTAGAACTACTGTTTAAAATTTTCTATACATTTGTCTGTAAGAAAGTCCCGGGAAAATTACAGACAAATATATGAAAAATCTAAAGAAAGCCTCTAGAGAAATTTAAGCGCAGGTACGCCCCAAAATTTTTTTAGGACAATCCTTTGCTTCGTAGCTTTAGTTTACAATTCAAACTTTGTTCAGAACAGCCGTTTTACGGAAATTATTGGACATTAGATTCTCGAGTACAAACAGCTGTACAAACACTGTAATTTCTCACGCGTTTGCCTACTCGTCAAGATGGCGTGGAAAACCGTGACAAGGTCTATTGCGTGACCGTCAGTCAAACTCAGCACAGTCAGACTTTATTTTTACCGGTACGATAAAAAAACTTAACTTTCGTTATTCACCTGAATGAATTTCGCAGTCATACATCTTTCTTGGAGTGGGCACATGCTTTTATGGTACCAATAGTTAATTCGATCATCAAGGCATTTTAGGGGATACATCATACCCTAAGTTTTCAATCAATAAAAATCCGAAACAGCTAATTTTCTCAGTAGTTTTTCAAAGTTATATTTTGGTGAAATTGCCACGTCTCGCATATTAAAAATAACGGAAGTAATGACAAGATTAAAGTGATCATTGCGCCCTTTTCTCTCTTTTCTGAAATTCTTTCACCTTCTCCGTCTGCCTCTTCGCTGTTCGTGCGTTCAACACTATTAAGTTCAGACACGATTTCGAACATCCAAAGATGGTCAAAGATCGCCAAGTGGACCGACCCGTAAAGGTGCCATTGATTAGTTGAAACCTTCATTGAACGGACGCTCACGGATCCTTGCAATTGTCCTCTCAATGGAAAAGTAAATCAGATGGAAAGAGTACTTCCGACGCTAGGGTCGTTTTGGTGGTTTTTTTGAACCATGAATATCTTCATGAACTCATTTAACTTTCCATTTATTCACCAAGATTATAAACTGATCAAAATCAGCAAGGATGGTTTTTTCCACTCTCTCATTTAGCAAATTTTGACCTATCTTCATGTATCTTGACAGAGTTACACACACACAAAAAAAGCAACATTTGGGGTAAAAAAAACTACTTCCAATTTTTCTATTCACCTTCCATTCTTTACAGGTTAATTAAATGTCCCTTTCCTGAAAATTTAGCTAGCCAAAATTCCGGCCTTCCAAAATATAGAGAGTGGGAAGACGATCAAGTGCCGGAGCAACAGAAGAAGAAAGGCAAAGGGAAAAAAGAGAGTTGGAGAGAAAGATAGGTTCGTAAGAGACGTCCAAATTTTGGCTTCTATGAATGCGCCAAAAAAGCTTCTAAATTAGTGTACGTCCAATTAAGCAATACAGAGTCTTGCGTTGCAAATCTCTTTTTCAGCCATTCCCATATAATGCTAACTGGCTAGCCTGCATAACAGGCGTGCGTTTTTCAGGCGAGCGAATGCAAGCGCGAAGTGAGTGAAGAGCGCCATAAGGGGTATGTCTGGGGCGGAATGCAACAAAACAATGGTACGTGGACAGGCTGTTGCTTTTTCTGTGTCTTCTTCCCTGGCGCGTTTGTAATTGTATGGCGCTTCTCACTCACTTCGCGCTTGCCTTCGCTCGCCTGCAAAAACGCGAAAAAAAATAACGCCTGTTATGCAGGCTACTAATTGGTTGAAAACCGGTCCAAAAAGGAGGATTTGGTCAAAAGGCGGGGTTTTCTTCTACTAAAATTGGCTGTCAGAAGAGAGTTAAAGGGGCTATGCAAAGCTAATTGCTAGTTTATTTTAAAATTAAAAGCTGGTATGGTCTTCATTTCACATCGATTCAGTTCCAAACATAATGATCCAGTTTTGTTATGTAAGACTATATTTAGGCACTGAAACTGTTTCCTATCAAGGTCTGTTGCTACTGACGGCCAGGATGGACATGGATTGAAAATTGAAAACATTGGGCTATCTTTTTCAAGTTTAAATGCATCACCCAAAAAGATATTTTTGGTTAGTGCTCCTTGTTGACATCTTCTTCATACCCCACATGTAACTCTACAGGAACGTCTTTTGACTGGGTAAAGGCAGTAAGTAATGACTTTGGCACAGAATTAACCTAAAAAACAGCAAATATCCTCGCCACATAGACTTTGGGGTCTTCTTGATAAGAAGGGTCACAGAGAGCCCAGAACCCCAGCCTCATACCGTATTTATTCGATTAACCGCCCTGGGCGCTTATTAAATTTTTGGACGTTGAGAGTGGGTTCTTTTTCGAGGTGGGCGCTTATTCGAGGCTGAGCGCTCATTAAATTTTCAACCTTTTTTTTTCCAAGTGTAGTACGTTTATTTTGCAATAAACAAAAATGGTGATAGCAAAACGCGAAGATGTAACAAAGCAAGGTTTCTGTCAAATACTCTTAAGAAAACTCCGTCTTCGGGGAAGTCTCTTATTAGAACTTATTCAATTTTTAGGGGATGGGGTGGGGGTGGGCGCTTTATTGAGTTTGAGTGGGATCAGGAGGGAGGTGGCGTGGGGTGGGCGCATATTCGAGGCTGGGCGCTTATTAACTTTTTCTGCCTTTAGGATGGGCGCTTATTCAAGGTGGGCGCTAATTCGAGGTTGGGCGCTTATTCGAATAAATACGGTACATCGACAATCTGTAACCAACTGTTCTCATGTTTCGTTCCTGCGGATATATAATATTAGATACTGTCCAAATTTTAACGGCACTGTAATTAGAGGGCCTGCTGCTAAGAGGGAAATATCTAAATATTGGAATCTTTTTAGCCTGGTATCACGAAATGGCTAGAGCTAAAATTTTCATGGTCAAAATTCCAAACCAACAAGGAAAAAATGTTTTTCGGCAAGAGAGAATGCTCATTCTCTCTTGTTTTCGCTAAATTTTTTTGGCAACGGCACATGATTCAGTAATTAAATAGCCCCGCCCCCTCCCATAGGCCATAGCTAAACATCAATTTAAGAGCAGTTTTTTCGCGTTAATCTTCTTTCCCTTTGTCTGAAGTTCTTTCCTTCTTTACTTTGGGAAACGGTTTAGGAGTAAATAAAACCACCGATGACACTTACTTATCTCGCCATGTTATTTAGCTCGTTGGTCGCTATCAACTACCCTGCGAGAAGAGACCTAGGCCCTTCAATCTTCCTAAATTTGGGAACAGGAAGAGAAGGGTAGCCATCAACTAAACAGTGATTCGATCGGACGTTCCGGTGTGAAGGCACGAGCTGGGACATTGTGGGTACTGACGGTAATACTCCTGAGCAAAAGGCAGGTTTTAAACAAAATTCGGGTTTGTTGTAAACTGAAAAAAGTAGTCAAGTTACGCCTTTACTCTGCGTCGCCTCACTGCCCAGTTGGTAAATGGTACTTACTCGATACAAGTTCGTTGCCGCATACTGCGATAGGCCAGGGGCGTCAATGATGATCTTTCTGATACTTCTCTTTTCAAGATGATGGTATGTTTTGCAAGCACTTGACATTGGTGGGAGTTGGTTAGAGTAGCTCAAAATTGGTGAATAAAGAGTCTTATCCTCCATGGACAAATCCTAAGTCGCATCGTTTTGAAAGGGATTTACTCTGTTGCAGTACAGTTGAACATCGATGTGCGACCACCTCCCTTAAGCGACCATGTATCCAAAACATCAAAACCCACCCAGTTTAAGTCTTCTAGCTGGAAGCTCTCCTGTAAGCGCCCGCGACCACTAATTGGGGCTGACGGTTTAACCTCTTGTAAGCGACCACTTGACGGGTTTTCTGATCTCTTGTGGTAGGAACAACAACAACATGGAACTGCACATATGGTAACTTGGAAATTGCGTGCAATAAATTATCTTCCTTAAAGTAGATGTGTCCGGTTTTCTTCTCAAAAGAAACTTCCCGTGGTTTGATTCTCGTAGGAGACCACCTCCCGTAAGCGACCACTAAGTTTTCGCATTTTGGGTGGTCGCTTTCGGGAGGTTCGACTGTAGTTGCGTTTTCCAGTTCTTTGGCGGCGTCGGTTGGGATTTGTTTTGGCTAATGGTTTGCGCGTATAGATTTACATACTAAGGCGCTGCTACATTTTATTTTGAAATCAACAAACATCACTTTGTATTTGAAGGAAAATGCCCCTTGGCAGGTGGTACAACTCCGCAATGACCTAAAAGAAGCAGTTTTTGCCGGAAAGATGTTTAGGAGGAGAGAAACCGCTGGACCTTATGAACTACGATCACTTAGCAGTTTCCTAGGGCCTTTGGTAGCTGCCTAATTATACCTCTAATGTGAAAAAGTAAAGAAATTAACCAAGGGACGGTTTGTTGTTTGTAATACGTAGTAAAAAACATCTCTGACAGGAAAATGCTAACTTTTAGTGCGTGAATGACACGCATGCAAAGTTTGTATCCCTTCTCTCTGAAAAGAAAATAAACCGGGAAACAAATGATGTTGCGAACAACGCATTGTTTGTTTTAAAAAAGTTTTTATGAAATTCCATAAGGAGAAAAAAATCAGTAACAGAAGGCGGAGCTGCTCGAAGACGTCGTTGCGTGACATTGAACTTTTTACTCTTCAAAATAAAATTTCAAGGAAAATGTTTCTACCTATTTTAAATATACCAGAGGCGAATTTACGATGATACAGATGGATGCTAATACAAGGAAGGTAGGGAAAGAAACAGAGACATCGTCATGGGAAATAGCCTACATAGTAATTCGGCGCTTTTATATAACGTTTCTTCGAGGTCGTTTTTTTATTTTATTTTATTTTTTGCGAACGGTTAATTCCTCTGGCATTTTAACATAAACTTTATCAAAAAACGTTTTCTTGCTTCGTGATGTTTCCGAACATTACATACTGACCCTGAATTGAAACAAAACCGGCTGGCGCAACATTTCTCTACAAATTTGACTTATGCAAATTTGTGACATTTTTTCCACCGGTGGTCAGGAAACTTTTTATTTTGTAAGGGCGAATCCGGAGTACCCAGATTTTTTTATTTCATATTCTGTTAATATAATAGCTGAACTTTGTCCTAGTGTACTTTTTGTTAGATATTACACATACCAAGGTGAGTTTTTTGCCTCTGAAGTTGCTCATTTTTGACCCATTATAAAACGTGCGCTTGGTGGTAGTTTTACCATAAAAAAAAATCAAAATCATTTCTATGGCTTAAAACATACCATGGATAGAAAGAAAAGATAGAATGCTTTTTTAAAAAAATATTTTTGTTTTATAGGTTTCAATCTTGCCTCGGTACCGACGCGATAACGTAGGTCATTTTTACTCTAATTTTTGCATAATTAATTAGGTAAAAACAGCTATTTTGGTTTTTCCTCGTTTTCTCGAAAACTAGAGATTCTTGAAAGGTAAAAACACTTTTTTTGGAAGATAGTTCCCCAAAGGGGTCTTTCTGACAAATTATCAGAGTTTTCGATTTTTTTAGCCCGGCCAGCAATTCTCGATATTTACCAGGTATTTACAGTCATGGGCTCTTTAGTACCAATTTCATTTATTTGACAAGTGCCAGCTGACGGGCACACAAGCAGCATATCTGTTCAGTTGTTGATTAGGTACTGACTGGGAAAAGCTTCATAAGAATATTAAGTGCCTATTTATCCAAAACTCCCATAAAGTCCAGTACATCTTAGATAGTACCTTGAGACTATTTGCTGACGATGCATTATTATACAGATCAATCAACACATGAATGACAGTGTTATCCTGCAGAATGATATTGACAAATTACTATCTTGGAGATCCTTGGACCAAGACATGGCAAATGCAGTTTAATGTGACTAAATGTCATACGATGAGAATATCTAGGAACAAGGAACCCGTGTTGATGGATTATTACATCGATGGCCAAAAGCTGCTGAAGAACCATCCCGTTGTCCTGTTTCTCGCTTGGTTCAATCACCAGGCCGCCCGGCAAGGGTGATTACTCGGAAAATTTCCACCCCGGATCCTGGCATCACAATACCGGGATCGCAGCTAACCGGGCTGGCTCAGTTGTCCTATAATCAAAGTCGATTTTTGTTGCGTTTAACTAAGGTGCCGGGATCTCTGTAAAGCGAGCCAGCCTGGCTCATGTAATCAGCCCCTTAGTTCTATAACCAGATTTTACCCCCTCCCCCTTGGCCTAACCGATTTTTGAAAGCCCCAGGGCACATACAAAATTTCAGCCCCCCTCAACATCTTCATACTCCCTTTTCTAAATTAAATAAAATTTCCCTTATCCATGTTCTCTCCAAACAAATATTTCCAAAAATAAGCGAAAAACAATTCTAAACAGAAATCTTGCAACTTTTAAAATAAGTACAAGAATGTTTTCGACTATTGATAAAACGTTTCACAACCACCACTTCATTTCAACATACTATAACTACACTATCCCTTCATAACCAAATTAGCACTTCCACAACTACCTCACTTCAACACCTAAAATCACTTTTACCTTCCCAAAAATTATTTTTTGTTACTTCATATTAAACTCTACCAGAAACAAGTTTTGCTGATTAACTAACTACAGCCATTAAATACCAAATCACGCCTTCAACTTCACGCATCTCAACCAACCCCTAAAATATACAACGCTACTGCACTACTGACAAATCCCTAATACACATAAAAAATTCACACACGCGTAGTATATCGACGCCTAAAAATACGCTCCCACAGTGTCTTGTTTTTAAAGGTTTTAATTTAACGGAAGTCTAATTCCTTGGGCGTCCGCATTTTGAACTCAAGTCGACGCGTGACTGCTTCAAAGTAAGCAATGCAGTATAGTTGTTGGCTTTACACTAGAAGCGAAGTTAGTTTCAAGCAAGCGCTTGATTCAAGTGCGCTTGGATATCTTAAGTCGCTCTGTAGAAAATATGGCTTCACACTCGTTGGCAAAGTGTATGACTCGAAGTAAAAGCTGTCAATCTCTCCGTTCATTAGAATCTTAGAACCGCTTCACGTAGTGCACATGGCTTCTATTTCCTATTGGTCAAGTGTGTTCTCAAGTGTGGTTTAACCCATACTCGGCGCCGAACTTCGGCTTCTCTGAACTACCAACGTTTCCATGGTCACCAAGTAAAGTTGTAAGTCGGTGCATTATACCCCTTCACACACAAAGTAGGCTCCAAGCTCACTTACATTATACTTTAAAAGCTCTAGTGTGAGGCCAACAATTTTAATGGCGACTGATGAATTCCCTCTTGACAACACCGAATAAAAGTATGCGGACCTCTCCGAAGACCAACTTCCGATTAAGTTAATCT
>BOPM01001079.1:26959-43217 GCA_022179025.1 Porites australiensis | reverse complement strand
CTCCCGTCTCCCGTACCCCCCCCGCTCCCTGTTCTCCCGGGTTCCCCCCCCCGCCACTTCTTTGGCTACTTCGACTTTCCACAGCCCACCCCCACCCCCTTGCGCTTGCTTTCCATAAATCCCCCACGATTTTTATGCTCGACGAATCTTTAACGTGAAAATGGGGTTCCTGTGAATAGACTACACACTGTTGACAGCGAGCAGTCTCTAGCTTCTGTCGAAATTGAGCTGATTTAATCAAGGTGGGAACTGCGCATTTGGGCGCCCGCACAACTCGCTGCTCGCGCACAGGTTTTCGAGCAAAAGAGAGACTGCTTGTCCGCGCGTGCTGGCCAGCACGCGCTGAAATGTTCTCTTATATGATGTCAGCTCAAAAAATTGGTTTAGTTAGCTTAGCTGGGTTTTCTGACATGCAAAGTTGTACTGGCGGCGTACGTCTTGTTGTCCGGCGAGCATTTTACCGGAAAATGTCTTTCAAACGGTAAGCTAAAATGACTAAAATAAGCCTTTTATATACTTTTTCTAATTTTTACCATTCCACCAGGTTTAGCGAGCGACCTTATCAGCTGGCAATATTTTATTAATATTAAAAAATAATAGGAAATAAGGTCACGATACCACAGTTTTTATTGTCCAAAGATTAACTTGCCTATTGTTTGTTTTGTCGTGCAATCTTTTCCGCGTGACCGACCATAGGTTTTCGAAGGTTGGAGCTGGAAATCATACAAACAGTTTGTCAGCGATCCAGACCTCAGGAATAGCTAAAATGTCGGGTTTAAGGCACGTCCACAAGATTCCCACAATCAGAGGCACTGATATCATTAGAGATCCACGACTAAACAAGGTATTGTACGTTCAATTAATATTCCAACGACAACTCAGGGGACGTCCGTACGCGCTCGAGCGCACGTCTTTCTTGCTAGTGCGTCTTTCATTATCATTTGTTGCTCATGCCCAATGTGATGTTGAGCGATTGTCGCATATTTTATTTTGCACAACTGTGGCTTTTTGTGACATGAAGAATACCGCTTTCACTCCTTGTATCGAAAAAGATGTATTTGTTTTCTGTTCAGGGATTAATCTGTTTGGAACTGCTTCGTGGTTTATTCTTGTTTGTTTGTTTTACGTCATCCCGGGGGTAGTGGGTCGACCAATTAACTTTTGGGTCGGGCTATGGGTGATTTGGTTTGGGTAAGATTTTTTTCTCCAAACCTCTGGTGCTAGAAATTTTTTCTCCGACAAACAACGGTGTAAGATGTTTTTGCTAGGATAAAAAGCCATAAAAGATTAATTTGTTTTTCCGTGTAGGAAAACAGTCTGCAGGAGTATTTTTTCTGAAATCACCCACACCACCCCCCCCCCCTCAAAAGTCGAATGGTCGGCCCCTTTTAAATATACATTTGTTTGGTTCAATAAATATAAATTTACATCTGAGTGGAACCAGATTGAGCTTATTAATTAAACAGGCATATATATTGAAGACAATGGTTCCGATGCAAAGAAACCTTGTTAAAAAGGGTGGCAGTTACAAGTTTCTCATAAAGTTCTGAAATGGTCTCTGCATTGATCAAATTTGTATGTATGAATAGTTGTTTGAAAAACATGTGCAACAGCCTCCCTGCTTTTTCCCTTGGTCCAACTCCTTTAAGGAGGGCCCATATAGGGTTCCTTAGTCCCACGTCTTCCCAACCCCAATTTTTGTTCAATATACCATAATCCCGATGGATATTTTTGGCTTCCAGCATCCTGTGTACACTTTTAGTCTTGAATCTTGTCCCCGTTTTGCTCTGAAATCCCAAATCCCGTCCTGTCAAATAATACAAATCCCAGGTCCTGAAAAACCTATTGGGGACCCTCTTTATGACCCTGTTTATAACCATGGAGAAAAGGGATCAATTTTGGTTTCTAGGAAACTGCCCACCTACCCCTCGATGACCTAAGCCATCATTTTGCCCTAATTGAGAAGTAAGTGTTAATGTTAGCTCAGGGGAGGGGTAGGTGAGCAGTTTCCCAGAAACCTAAATTGATCCGAGAAAAGTCCCAGGTAAAGAGGGTAACCCTCCTAACAGAGTCAACTTAACTTAACAATTAATGAATGAGGCTGAGTATCTTATGAAGAATTATGGAGATCGAGGAGGGTGTTATCTGACAAGACTATTTTGTCAAAAAATGGGAATTTTGATGGACGGGACATCATAAAAGTCTTCATATAATGTCTTGAGCCACATTCGTGTTATAATTCATGGGATGTTGGACTGGATGATGGTGGGGCTGAGGGTTCTTCAGAAGAGACAGTCTCCAGATTTTGTATCTCCAGAGGTTGGCATCACTGCATCTTATGACTGCATTAATAAACAAGAAAACTTCCTCGCTTAGTGATTTATTCATACTAAGAGGATGTTGCATCAGTATAAAGCACTCAGTTAAAATGAAAGTAATGTAAAAGGGGTACCATTTTTCAATGGAAGGTATATACAAGGGGTACCTTGTCTGTGAAAAATGGTATATAGAAAGGTAAGGAGTTGGAGCTTGGAAGCAGCAGAGGCTAGCCCATATAATACTTTGTTGAATTCACCACCCGCCACCCCTACCCCCAACCCGCTGTTGCTTAACACCCTTGGGTGACTGAGTTGATAAAACCAAATAATTAAGTTTCAAATTGAACCTCTTATGGGGTATTACACATGCAGCTATCTATCCAGAGGCCACACCTTTGTAGTACCCAAGTCTAGAGAGGTACAGTACATTGAATTTCCCAAAATGGCTGCAGCAGTGGCTTTGTAAAAAACTTTAATAAATCGTTTGGCAACTTATTTTTGTTATAGGGAACAGCGTTCACTCTAGAAGAACGACAAATCCTTGGAATTCATGGCCTTCTTCCTCCACGCATTTCCAACCTAGAGATCCAGTGCAAGAGAACCTATGCAGAACTACAGAGAAAAGTTGATGATCTTCAGAAGTATATCATGCTTATGGCTCTTCTTGAGAGGAATGAGTCATTATTCTTCAAACTGTTGATGGATCATACTGAAGAGCTGATGCCCATTGTCTATACTCCAACAGTGGGGCTTGCTTGTCAGAAATATGGCATGATTTTTAGGAAACCCAGAGGTCTATTTGTTTCTATCCATGACCTTGGACATGTTGAAGAGCTCGTAGGCAACTGGCCTATTGAAGATGTCAAGGTACATTGTAAGCCCACTCTATGGACACCAGCTTAGTATGGACACCTGTACATATAGTGGACAGTTCCATTTGTACTCACACTGAAAAATCTCGTATATTTTCTCCAGAAGTAATCCACTTTATACAGACACCCAGATAATTCAGACACCATGGCATGTCCCCTTGGCATCCATATTGACCCGGGGTTTACTGAATAAAATTACACACAGAAACCATGGCCATTGAAGGGCCAAGGGAAGACAGCAATCAAAGAGTATTAGCTTAAGGAGACCATTGAAATGTAATGTCAGGCTCAAACCCTCAACAGCGACCAGTCCCAAACTTTCAGCCTCATAGCGAACCATTATAAATTATTTGTCATGAGAGCCAACTGATGAAATATGACAATTTTAAGTGATTTCTCAAGAAAGGTGCTGTAATGATGCTTAAAGCTTGAGAGACATACTAGTTTTTCTTTGACTCCAAATAACTTCATTATGGGATTTGGATTAGGAAAGCAAAGCTATGTGTGTATAGTGCAAGTGCTTTTTTTCATCATAATTATCAACTCGGTTGATTGTTATGTCACTCCCCATGCACCAACACTGCAGTACCCCAGGGCCCCTCCTAAGTTGTGTTCTTGTCTCTGAAATTTATAGGCCATTGTAATGACAGATGGAGAGCGCATACTTGGTTTAGGTGATCTTGGTTGCTGTGGAATGGGGATACCTGTTGGCAAGCTTGCTCTCTACACAGTTTGCAGTGGAATTGATCCAAGAGTGTGTCTACCTGTCATGATTGATGTAGGAACTAATAACCAGGTCAGACAACAACGTAATATTTCAGCTGTAAAAAATTTTTTATCAGTTTTTGAATTTTGCATGTCCATGTGTAATGCTCCAAAAAATATCCTCACCCTGGCCACCACTGAAGGTTATTGGGTGGAGGCCCCACCCCATCTTCCTGCTGGCAACCATCTCATTTCAGGTATTTTCCTTTGATAACTTTAATTGGTCGTTATTCCTTTTCCTCCCTTGAAATTTCTGATGATGACCTCCATGGGACCAATATGGCGGATATTTTCTGAAACAAAAAAATATGAAAAGGTGCAAATTGTGTCCCAGTACGTGTTCTTTTCCCTCTAGCAAGTAAGACGTTTGCATGTTTATGCATAATTGTAAGGTTGAGCAGTTTATATATTAATTATTTTTAATGACCTCCATTCCCCTCTGAAGGCCTTGTTAGATGATCCCTTGTATATTGGAGTGCCACAGAAACGAGTGACTGGCAAGCCTTATGATGACTTAATTGATGAATTCATCAATGCTGCTACTAATAGGTAATTTGACCTAGTAAACTACCTAATTTCAATTAACTTGCAAAATATATAGACATGTCATCTTAAACTGCACACTGTAGTTGCTATGGAAGATTTGAGCATGTGTGCGTCTTTTTGTCTTGTGCAGGTATGGTGAGTCTGTTTTGATCCAGTTTGAAGATTTTGGAAATCACAATGCCTTCAGATTCCTGGAGAAGTATAGAAACCAAATTTGTACTTTCAATGATGATATACAAGGTAATTTAATAGATAGCCTAAAACAGTGACAGATTTTATCTATATCTTATAAAAGGTTTTAAAACTTTTTACAACCACTGATTTGGCCGTTGTGAGGATACATTTCTCGCAAATATACGTCCATGGCCTCTAATGTGCCGTTCTTGGCAAATTTCTTTCGGAAGAATAGTGAACTCAAAACCACCCACAATACCTTTCGGGATTGTCGCGTGCACTTTTTCCGACAACCTATCTCGAAATAGCTGTATGACCAAATGCGTGTAGCCATCACAGAGGGTTTATTGGGTTGAGTCCCCTTCCTGGCTCCCCTGTGGTAATCTCTGTAGTACCCCTCTTTCCCTCGGAAAAGATGCGTCTTATAGGGGTGTGGAATTTACAGCTGTATGTTAAACTTTAATTTCAGGCACAGCATCTGTCACAGTCGCTGGTCTTCTTGCTGCACTGCGAATCACCAAGAACAAGCTAGCAGATCACAAATTTCTCTTTCAAGGTGCAGGGGAGGTGAGGGACTCTGACACGGATTAACTGCACAATACCTGCATGGCTACTCATAAGCTATACATCAAAAACGGTGACTATGTGGCTACACAGCTAAGTGTTTACACCCTTTATAATTCGTCACTTTGGAAAGCTTCACGTTGTAGTAGTGACAAGACGGCAAAAAAATGTACAAAAAGGCGTGATCATGCGCGTGCAGAGTCGTTGTTTTGCTTATTCAAACTGTTGCTTTTTTGAAGTCCTCGTCGTTACTCCCGCCGTCGTATTTGCTTAAACTCTCTGGTAAGTGGCTACGCGGCTACCTGCAGGCGTATAGCCACGTAGCCACTTAGCCACGTAGCCACTTTTTTTTGGGGGGGGGGGGGGGGGGGGCCCTTAGTTTACTTACTTCCAACTTTTGCATAATCCCGTTTCTTCCCAAAAATTTTACAAGGAGAAATTAGACATTTTTATGCTATTTTCTTTAGCTATTGCAAGTGCATTAAGTCCCAAAAGGTTATACTGAATACTTCGAGATTCACTACTCTTGTGTTTTTACACTAATGGTCACTAATGGTTTGTTTTCTCCAGGCTGCCATTGGTATTGCTGATCTTCTTGTTCTAGCCATGGTCAAGGAAGGATTGTCACATGATGAGGCCAAGAGCAAGATATGGTTGGTGGATTCCAGAGGACTTGTTGTTAAGGTGGAGTAACATAGTTTTCAACGAGTGCGTTACCACTCGGGAAAGCCGCCCTGTGAAAGGCATTCACTTTGACTTCCTGGCATTCATGCCAAAGGTTCAACCATTTCCCGTGTACTCTTACAGTTAGGGTGGGTAAAGCTAGAATCGCTATCGTCTCGTGCGACTCTGCGGTTCGTTTGTGCTTAGCAACCTTCCTCCTGCAACAATTAGACAGTTACCCTCGACCAATCAGAGCGCACTAATCTCTATAATCGCCTTGTTTGCATAAGGGTGACGAATTAGGACTCACGCCACGCTCCTTCCTAAGAAGGGGAGGAGTTTTGCGTGACGAGATAAAAATGGCTGCGCGGGAGCCTCGACGGACTCAAGTTTTTTGGAAATGTATGAAGTGGTTCTGACCAATCATGGTACGCAAATTATAACAGTGGGTACGCCATCTTTCCCTCGCATATTTTTCAACGCTTTTTACATTGAGTACATAATAAATAAATAAATAAATTGATTCGTTAATAACGGTAATAGGTCTTTGTGTCGTCTAATTCGGTCCTTTTTAATCAGGCTCGTGATTAAACAAATCGGACTTCCCACAGGTAACCCAAGCTCGAAATTTGAGAATCGGCGAACATCGGATTCGAAATATTAGGATTTGTATGGTAAAAAAAGACATCGTTTCTGCAACCCACGAAAATGAAAGGATTTCAATAAAAAACAGCTTACCTTACGTGTGTGTTACGTCTCTCCTGTGTGGTCCACGGGCCGATTTATGGCCGTTTTATGGGTTATTATGTAAACGGTTTTCTCTCTATATAAAGGTTTACATAAAAACTCATAAAACGGCCATAAATCGGCTCGTGGACCACACGGGAGAGACGTAATACACATTTTAAGTAAGGTAAGCTGTTTTTTTTTTTTATCGAAATCCTTTCATTTTCGTAGGTTACAGAAACGATAGGTTTTTTCTCATACAAATTCTTATATTTCCAATGTTACGCAACAATGCCGATGTCCGCCGATGCTCATATTTCGAGCTTGGGCTACCTGTGGACTCCCTTGATTTAAGTCAGGAGCACGAGGTTGGTCAATCACTCGTATGATTACAGACCAAATTGGACTGCACTCACTCCTGTAGCAATATTATAAATAAATAAAAAGTTTAATAAAACAGCTTTAGGAGCTAAACCGTTGCTTTGCCTCAATAGTATTAACCATTTTTACCAGAAACGTTTTAAAGTAGCAATGATGGGTGACCACTCCTTACGTTTAAATTGCAAAGAAAATTACCTTCTGTATTATTTAATCGAAACTTCCCTCCTCAGGATCGTCCAGTGGGAGGATTAAATGAACAGAAACTGAAATATGCTCATGAAACGGAGCACATCAGTACCCTTGCAGAAGTTGTCAAAAACGTTAAACCAACTGCGATTATTGGTAAGATTTTGCAACCTTTTTTCTTATGAGGAGCATCTCACGCTTCGTTTTCAGCGCCGGAAACCAGTCGTTTCGATACGAACTCAAGCAGTGAAATTGCACAAAAATTTTGAACACTTTAGTATAGTTTGCTGGTGAACAAGAAAAACATTTGAGGTGGATAGTACGTGAAACTATTTACACCTCGACTGTATAAACTTTTATAGGAACGACATCGAAATGACTTGTATCGAAACCATTGGCAATCTCAGCGCGACTTCTCATCTGCCAGTCTCGCAAGAACGTTTTCCTAATTCGCTATCAGCTTGGCTGCCTATACGTTATCTGCTAATTAGAGTTTGCGCTTGAAACTGTGTCGTTATTTAGTTCGCCTTGTCAAGCTGTCGATCAGTGCACACGAGCGAAAAAAGCGGGCGAGCAACGAAAAAGCGATCAAGGCAAAAACTGCGTAAAGGAAGAAAGGGAGAGCCTGTAAGCATCTTTTTAAATACCTCAGTCTACTCACTTCTTCGCTCACTCCCAGAAAAACTGTTTTTCGTGTCAAAATGTAAAAATGTGCGGTGTTAGCCTGCGAGCAAGCTGTCCTATTTGGGCGAGTGAAGCGAGTCTCGCGAGATCGCGCTAGCGAGCGGCGAAGCCCCTCACTCGCGCGTTCTCACGAAGGCAAGTGATTGATGTAAGTGTTGACGTAAACTGCCAAAATTGACCAATGGTAGGGTATACCAGGAGCTAGTGGATCGGAATGAGGTATTGAAAACAATACAGGCTCCACTTATCCGTCTCTTCCTAGCCAACACGCAGTGTTCGCTTAATAATATTCGATACCCTTTTCCTACTATCTTGGAGCCTGTGATAGGCTACTATTGAGTTCAATTGCACTATGGTCCTGTTTGGGGATGATAGTAATATTACTTATTATAGCCAATTAAGGGAGTGCTTCCGTTCCCCAAACAGGCTCATAGTGGTATTAGACACGACACTGACTCAGTTTTATGGGCCACCTCAAAATGTTCTTTAGAAACCCTCTATGTGCATTGCCTAGACTGGAAATTATTACTTATGCCATTTAACCTGACTTTTTTGAAGGCGTTGCAGCCGTCGCTGGAGCATTTACTGAAGAAATTGTTAAGGCCATGGCTTCTTTTAACGACAAACCCATCATCTTTGCTCTCAGCAATCCTACATCCAAGGCTGAGTGCACTGCGGAGCAAGCTTACACCTGGACTAATGTAACGAACCGTTCAATATTTTCGCTCTGTGAACACAGCACTGATGAACCCGGTTGAACTTAAACTTTTTCAGTGGTTTTCCCATTTGTCCATGCAAAGAGCGCTACTTTAGAAAATCCCAAAGGGCGTTTCCCAGCTACCACTAACCTGCGACCAGGCGTTTTGTTTTTTTCAAGGGCGGACGAGGCGAGAGGAAAAAAAAATAACGCCCTCTTCCCGTGAGAGACATAAAGGGATAATAGGGAGAGGGCATGATCTCAGGCTAAGCTACCATGCACACATGCAACCACGCCTTTCCCGTACAAAAATTTAGACGGTCATTTGCAACTTTCACGTTCCCATATCTCAGTGTGTTTGCGCCACGAAGTTTTGCGCAATCATTGTTTTCAATTTATCTTGGAACTAACAATCGCCCTTGAGAAATAGGAAGGAAAACTTAAGTTAAATTTTTAGGGGAAAACAACTTGCATTGTAGAAAGTCACACTCGGTTTTTCGAAACTCCCGTTAATTTGAACCAAACCTAACTCCGCTAGCCTGTGTACAGACGTCCCCCCTCCGTCAAAAAAACCGGGAGAAGAGACGTCTGACTTCTCTTCTCCCCATTTTTTCTGAGGGAGGGGGGACGTCTGTACACAGGCTAAACTTCGCTAAACCAGCCAACACTATTATTTTTCAAACCTCCTGATAACTCGAACCAATTTACTTTTCCTAAGGTGCCTCGAAAAATCGGGATTGCCCTGTCTAATCGTTGTACCGGTCACCTCTAGTGAAAAGACAACTCTATTCAAGGGACACTTATCCTGGTCCCTTGTGTGTCCCCTGAATGGAAGCTTCACAATCCACAGGGTGTCATTTTTCCTTTTTCTCAGGGTAAGGCTGTGTATGCTAGTGGCAGTCCTTTTGCACCAGTAACTCTACCTGATGGTCGTCACTTCATACCAGGGCAAGGAAACAATTCTTACATCTTCCCGGGTGTCGCCCTAGGAGTTATATCCTGCAAAGCTCAACATGTAACCGATGAGATGTTCCTTCTTGCTGCCGAGGTAAGAAACGTGTGCCTATGCATGAGCTGCAAAGCTGGGCAAAGCCGAACACCCGCTATTTTTCGCATAAATAGAATTCCCAAAAAATGCTTCAGTTTTGTTCTCTAAGAATATATTTAGGCATTGAAACTACTTCCTGTCGTATGTTGCAACGGAGGTAAGGATAGAGATGGATTAAAACTTGAAAAGATTGAGTCAACTTTTTCAAGTTTATGCAATGCCTGCTAAAATCACCAAAAAATTGTCATGGTGCTCTCTGGTGAAATTTGTTTGAGATTTTCATAACTCTGCAGTATCATACCGTATGTTAAACGCGTATAAATGAAAGTTAAATAGCACTCAGCGACATGGCCCAACGACGTTCCTTAGAGGTTCGCGTATTACTCGACACCAAGCGAGCCACAGGAAAACCCAACAGAGTAGTCTTGCGTTCTCTTTACGTCGAACGCAATGATGCTTCTTGTACAAGCTGTGTAATTGCCCACTGGGTGCGTGCTACTCGAGCAAAGAAAGTAAAATTAGGGGTTGCTCTACTGTATTGCTTATCTTGAACAAGAGCAATTACATGGGGGCGAACCTGTGCGAAGGGGAGCTTAAGATAGCGGTTACGGCCTTACGGGAAAGGAGAGGTGGCTAAATCTTTCCTGCTCTTAAAAGGAGATAGACAGATGATATTACGTGGCCACGCGGAGATATGAAATTTCTCTTCTCGTGCTGAAAACAAATTTCGGATCTCCTTGCGCCCATGTAATGTTCTATTTATTATATAAACACCAATGAAATTCCAAACCGTTTCACTTAAATATTTTTTTTGCTCCGAAAGGCGCGATTTATTATGTAGCCATAGCAGCGGTGATCGTTTCACATATGAAAATAACATGTTATTTTTACGTGTGAAGATATCATGTTTTCGCGCTAAAGCTCACCTGGTATTTAATTGGTGTTTGTATAATAAAGAGGATTAACACAAATACATTGAGCAACGGATAATTAACTGAAGTTTTTATCTCCCTAGTCTCTTGCTGGCCAGGTAGCTCCATCACAGTTAGAGAAAGGCTGTCTTTACCCGCCTCTGTCGGATATCAGGAAAGTCTCATATAACATAGCCGTGGATGTAGTCAAGTTGGCTTTTTCCACTAGGTTGGCCACCATCCACCCGGAACCGAGAGACAAAGAACAACTGGTGAAAAATAACCTGTACACTCCAGATTACATGTCTTACATGCCGTCCACCTACCCCTGGCCTACTCAATAATTATGTTCTGCTGATTAAAAACTATTAATAATGCTTCTTAGTATGCAAGAGAGAAGTGTTTTATTTTTTCAAGAGATGGAGTAGGTGCCTAGTTTTGTTCTTCTTAAGTCAGTAATAAACGTTTTGAGCAAAATATGAGAATTTTTAATTTATAAGAGATATACGGGGTATAAAGTTAGTTTTTTATCTCTAGAAATTTAACCTTTCACCACAAGCCCATTTCAGCCCTTTTGAATCGTATATTTCGGTTACAGTAGTAGACACTGTTCGATAGTCTAGTGTAGTATTAAGTGTTGAACTCTTTGCAGTCACTTGAGCAAACATGATCTGTTAATATTTTGACGAGGTAAAAATCACAGAATTTGGAAATATCCCCAAATGTCCACGTCCATGTCACAATTATTTTAAATGGAATCATACATACGGAGACTTTAAAATAGTGAGAATCTATTGATGTATATGATCGTAATTATAATATATTCTCCACAAATAAATCAAGATAAAAGAGTATTAGGTCTCGTTATTTCGAATGAACAATCAAGAGGCCTTATCCTCTAACTGCCGCGGTAATTTCGTTTCCAGATCAACTAATACTGAATAGCCTGAGGCCTTATCCTCTGGCTGACCTCGGTAATTTCTTACCCAAATCGAGATCGAATAGTCTCAGGACGCTTCATTTGAATGAACAATCTGTGTGGCCTTATCCTCTGACTGGAAATTTCGTTGTCAAATCAGTGGTGGATTCAGATATTCAAGTAAATGGGGGCGCTGATGCAGACCCTAAGAAACAGGTGTGGGGTGGGGCGGGGGGGGCTACGGGCTCCGGTTTGGCCTAAAAATAGGAAAGGGGCCTGAGTGCGAGCCACCCTCGTCGCCGGGATTCTCTCCTACTCTTTCTCTTTCGTTCCCGAGGACAAAAACGTTTTGTTCATTACCTTTCGAGTTTCCAAAACAGGATTTTCAATGTTTTTAACATAGATACCTGAATATGAATCGAGAACTGTAAGTGTCATAGTCATATTACGCGATAGCCAGCTCTTCTTTTTCAGAACTTTTCGAATGTGGCCGGGGGGCATGATGCTTGGTTTGTTTAACGCTCACAAAGAGTATGCGGGAAGAAGCAGAAACCAAATTTTTTTTAAACTGTTAGGCACGTCAGGCACATTTCCTAAGGAGATATTTGCATGTTTTTGAGTTCTTTGGGAGAAAAAGAGCATTTTTCTGAAGGTTAGGAAAATTTCAAAGTACTTCGTTAACGGAGGGAGGTCTGTGATAAATGGAATATGTTCACTGGCGTACCTCGAAAACTAACAGTTAGCTAGTCTGCTACACAGCCATAGTCAGAGTGTCGTGGAGGAGCGTTGCGTGACGACACAAAAAACGGCTGTGTAACAGACTAACAGTTAGCAGACCCTGACCTGAAATAGTGTGTTATTGATCCCCTACAGTGGTTAGGGATTTCTTATACGAGCCCTACATTTTAAAGCCTCGCGGATGTAGGCTCGTTTTCCGCCTCTCTCGCCCCCCCCGCCCCCTCCCTAGAAGTGACTATTCGGCGAAGTTGCGAGGGCTCAAGCTGTTAATCAAATGGAGGCTAGAGCTCAGTGGGATTTCCTTTTCTTTCAAGATGGAGTGCTGTGCCGCGGATGGGAGACTGAAAGTGGTTATCGCTTAACCTACCAAATTGTGCATTGGGCGGGCTGTAATGCCGTAGGACCCAGCCCAGATGGTGGTGTCGGCGGAACCACGGCATGCAGTGGAATTATTTTAGGAGTGTATTATTGCTGATTTTGTTGTTGTTGTTGTTGTTGTGCGTATGTGCGCAATAAAACCTGAAACTTTACTGAAGGGCGCTCACACAAATTGTGTGACCGTTGTAACATCAGACGTTCACCCGAGCGTATCCAGTTAGAAAAGAGTTTGTGTGGGCTCTCGGTCTACCGCAGTCAAACGCCCGTTTTAGGCGTCTTTCTTTTGAGGTTGTTGCTAAGGGGTCAAAGAAGCTGCATATTCTACGTGTCCTCAAACGCGGCGGAGTACCACCTGCCGACCTACTTAAGGTTTATTTTGCGCTAATTAGGTCTGTCCTTGAATACTTTTGTCCTGTGTGGCATAATGCCCTCTCCGTCAAACTATCAGATAGCATCGAGCGAGTGCAGAAACGGGCGCTGCGCATCATCTTTCCTGCACTGCACTACCAAGAGGCCTTGGCTACTACCGGGTGTGTATCTCTTCACACAAGAAGAATGGAGTTGTGTAGCAAATTATTTACAAAGATAAAAGAGCCCGAGTCCCGTCTTCGCCATCTTGTTCCACCGACTCGGTCGCAGGCGCACGGCCGCTCCCTTCGCAACAAAGACCGACCATCCCTTATAAGTTGCAAAACTGAACGCTTTAAACGAAGCTTTTTTCCGGCGATGTGCCTTCATGCTCATGGCATGTAATTTAGGAACTTATGGGAATTCAATCTAGAACTTGATATATATTTCTAGTTTCTAGTTTTTTATCTAATTTATTGTTTTATATCTTCTTATAATTGTAAGGCCCAGTCCATTAATAAACCAGACTTATAGACTTATTTTTTTTTGTTAGGAATTGTTAAAAAAATGATTTGTTAACGTATTTTTTTTTTGTTTTTCTCAAAATATAGAAGGGGTGAAAAATGGTAAAATCCGAGACTCGCCGAGACGCCGAGATCCTAGTTAGAAAATCCGAGCCCGAGACTCTTTGGTAAAAAGTTTCGAGACTCATAAAAAGTAAAAACAAACCATGCGGAAACGATACTTCAAGACTTATCAAAAACGCCTCCGAGATTTCGAGATCCTGCCAAAATTTTCCGAGACCCACGTTTTTCGAGGTACCATTCGCCACCCCTTATAGAGCCTCTTTGTTTGTGCGTGTGAGTAGACAAAAATTGAAATTAATTTTCGTTGAAAACACTTCACGCTCGATTTAAGTTATTCTGGGCAAATGACGCCGAAGATAACACCAGTTTCAGTTTTCAAACACTTAGAGCTTTTTTAGTAAATATTCAAAAAGTTTAGTAAATTGACATCGCATTGATAATATCTCGAAAGTAGAGACCTTTTTAGCTTAGCCTTGAAGCAGAGAAGAGCTTGGTTAACCTGTGCCTTCTCTCGTTTAAAAGTCGTCGTGCCCGAAGTTTTCCGACAAAACGACTCGCCCACAGAGAATTGTGGGCAAGAGGAAGTCGCCATGTTGGGTGTTTGAGCGAGGGTGGAAGTGAATCAATGTGTGGTAATTTCTGAATTTACTAATTTTACGACCATCTTAGCATCAACCGGAGGTGGAGTGAAACACGCTGGGATCTTGGATTTTTATAGACGGTGTTGGTTGACCTGGTAATCAACCATGCCGCTCATAAAGCGGCCCGTGCATCCGATCGAACTAAGTCGCGGACAGCTAGCGGGCGGGCTGAAGAATGAACTCGAAGCTGTCTCTGTGAACACTTTATGCGGGATAATGCGGCAGCTTAGCAGCATTTCTAAGCATGCTGAGGATCTCTTTGGAGAGTTGTGTGCCGAAACAAACAGTATTTTTCAGAGAACGAACTCTCTTCAAGAAAGAATTCAGAATTTGTCGCAGAAGGTGACTCAACTGGATTCAAATGTTGAAGAACGTAAGTGACCATTTAAGCTTATAGTATATACTTTGGAAACTATGCATTCCTGAGGGAAATTTGTTGAATTTTTGCAGCCTGTTTAGACAGATTGATGTGCTGTTATCGAATACATCGGGCTGTCAAACTTAAAATTCTTTGTTAGACCGAAACATTGAACTTAAATGCTGTGATTTAATTTCTCTTTATATTCGTGTTTCAAATGAAAACAAAGTAGTGATGGTTTATTATTGCTTTCACGAAGAAGTTGAAAATTTTCTCCCACAGTCAAAAATTTTAGATCTAAATCTCTGCTGCAGTAGAAGCTTCATTTAGTGGTTTGTTCGTTTGTATTTTTTTTTTCAGAAAAATGCGTTCGTTACTACAATTTACTGTTCAATAATCATTGCCTGTTGTTTTTATAATTAACGAAGGACTTCTTAGTGAGCTCCTTGTCGACGAGACCGTTTGTTTGTGATATTGCGCGTGATTCTCTGTATCCTTTGAGTAAGGCTTTCATCCTTGTGCATTCAGTCAAACTGAAAAGCCTGCAATCTCTAAGATTAGTTAAAATCCTAGAGGGCTTGTTAGTGGCTTGTTATGGTAACGTTACAGTGCCAGTTGATGATAAAAAAATATTTTGTTGCAAATCGCACTGTGTTAAATTGAGGAGGAAATGGTTGATAATGCAATGATTGTGTGCAAACCTCTGCAAAATTGTGCCTCCAAACTATGAATACTGAAATTTCAGGGTAATCAGTTATACTGTATTATCTACTAAATTAATCCTGATATAATCAGTATAAGGTGATTACAAAAGTATTTAATTATGAATCATTGAAGAGTCATTTGAAGTCTGTGACCCTTATTGTAGGGCAAGATCATTCATGTGAAACCTAGTCTACTATAATAGAATCTCCTGTAAGCAACTGGCAAAAATGCTAGATTTTCTACGAAATGATGCTTTCAAAATGCAAGATAGGGATGTGTCATTTATAGTGCTGCCACTGCTTTGACTGGGAAAAATGTTTTTGGTATTTTCGAAAAGGGTTGCTCATGAGAAGTGGTCGCTAGGGCTTCAACAATACATTGAGGCATCAGAGAATCGTGGTATTTATTCTCATGATACATTACACACTAAATGTCAGATCCTGAGGGAAACAGTTAGTTTTGTTTTCCTGAGAGTTTTTGTTTTCCTGAGTTGAAAAGAATACTTCAACAAAAGAAAACACTCGAGCAGAGCAAATCAAAACAGTGGACTCGGTACTTAAACACAAATTTGATTCTCAAAACCACTGATTAAATGATTTACAAAGTACTTTCCTCATATTATCATCTTTTTCTTCTACTAGCTGCTGTTTCTCTTCTGGGATAACTTTGAAAATCGTTGCTTTTTAGCTTGAGGCTTCATGTTGGTGTTGTTGTGTTCATTCACGATAATGAAAACTGGCAGTGTTTTTCTCACCTTCTGTCACGCCACTTTCCACCATGCTCTGATCACGTGCTGTAATGTATCACAATCAGGAAAACATTTGATTTTTAGTCAAGGACACGTGACCAAGAATCAGCCAATCGCTGTCCCTGTTTCTAGGAATATAACCAATGTTGATATTGAGCTGAACAATAACACAGCCCATAGAACTCACAATAACACGGTTTCCTGGTTTATTCCACTTCAATCCGACTCACAAACTCTCACGAAACTCGATGAAAAAACCTCAAAGGAAAACCCGCGCTCACAATATTTTTACGACTCGTCC
>BOPM01001079.1:9807-25966 GCA_022179025.1 Porites australiensis | reverse complement strand
ATTTCTTCCTCTCTATCATCTAAACACTTTCTAAGCCTCTCGTTTTCGCTAACAGATGCTGCATACTTTGATTTAATGTCTTTTCTCCACTGTCTCACCGTCCGAGGCGACAATCCTCGCTCAATTTTTAATTCTTCTGTCTGTGAAATAAGATCCGATAGCTTTGTAATGATTTTCACAGCTCGTTTGTTGACTATTTCCATCTCCGAATAATCCTGAATTTCGATCAGTTCATCTATCTCCTCCATGAAGTACTTGACTTTCTCAATTTCCTTGTCGATCTCTTTTATGAGACGTTGTTCTTCGTCGCTCGGTTCTTCGCTGTCGCTCATGTTTGTTTTGACTCCGAGAAAGGATCACTTCGCTTCTCAAACTGTCTCGCTAGCGTTGTGTATTTCTTCCTCGCATCCTGGTCTCGGCACCAAAAATGAGCTAAACAATAACACAGCCCATAGAACTCACAATATCACGGTTTCCTGGTTTATTCCACTTCAATCCGACTCACAAACTCTCACGAAACTCGATGAAAAAACCTCAAAGGAAAACCCGCGCTCACAATCTTTTTACGACTCGTCCAGTTCTAGCTTACTCAGCACGCACGTGCTCATTACCTTATTTGGTAGCCCTAGCCCTAATTTGGTAGTGCTGCTCAACGTCACAAAACTGTGAGGGGTAGGGTTGGTGAAACTCTCGTACAATATTTGGAAAAGATGTCATTATAATATTATTACTATACAAGAAATTAGGCTATACCGATTAATTTGCAAGATTACTACCATTGTTATTTCTTTGCTAAACCTGTAGGCTCAATTTCTGCCGCTCTCTAGGTCCTCCCCGAGAAGAGATGGCTGGACACGTGAGTGGCCTGTCATGTCTGCAGTGTAAATTCAAAATTTAATTCATGTATTGTTACCAAACACCGGAAACAGGAAATGTCATTAAAACACATGTTGTGCTTTGTCTCGTCATCACTTTGGTATTTGCCATAAAAATCAGCAGAAACGCGTACTGATTTACATTGATCTTGCATTAGCGAAGTTTGGAGTGAAATTACATCAGAAATGGACTTGACAGTCATCTCTTTCACGTTAGCTGACATCAACTATTGTTGCTGGAAAATAATACTACCGGTAATTTGGTAATGATCCAGATACGGTTGGTTGAATTTCAAAAGCGTACTTACCATTTGCCAATATCTCTAAGCTAACTCTCTTTTTTGTAAATGTTTCTTACAATGCTCTAAAACACAATTGCATGCCACATCAAACAACACCTTTGCATCTTGTACACTGTACCTTTTAAATCAGATTGTTTAAAAAATATAGAGCAAAATTTCTAGTTGCCATGGTTGACTTTTACTTACTGGTCACATTTTTAAGTCTTGTCACTAACTTTTTGCATGTATTCACTCCTCAGTTTCATTACAAGATATTAACATGCGGAAAGCATTCAAGAGCACCATAGTAACAGATCAACAGGTATTAGCAAGCAGTACTCTTCCATCAGCCATGAAGGAGAGATATCAAGACTGTGATAAACCACCTCGTCTTCAGGATATGAACCCCTACAGAGATGACAAGAAAGATGCCCTCAAATTTTACACAGATCCTACGTACTTCTTTGAGCTTTGGTGTGAAGAGATGAGAAAAGAAACAGAGAAGAAGAAAAAGAAGAGGGTGAGTGATATGGAAATGTAACACTAATAGTCAGTGCTTGACCTTAACTCTCACTGAATACACAACTTTAATCAGTGGGCTTTTAAGTTACCACTGTATTTCCTCGATTAATAGCTGAGGGGTAATTTGTTTTTTTTGTGCTTTAAAAGGAGGTGATTATTCGAGAGAGTTCATGATTTCAACTATTGCTCAGTGGAAGTTGATTTTGTTTTATTGTTGCACTACTTATTCCTCGCGAAGAAAGTTTATAATCCTGTCGCACATGTACTGCGCTTGTTGTTAGCCAGCTGCAAACTTGGATGCCCCACATTTCTATTTTTCTGTTTATGAATCTATAATTATATTGCTTGGTCTCTGCCCTGACGTCATCTAGTGTGTGGTGTCCCGGAGCATTTTTTGTTTCCAGGCGAACACCGAAGAGTGCCTTGTTGTTTTTTGCAATGGATTTCAAAGGCAAAAATACTTTTAAGAGCAAACAGAAGCGATTTGGATCATAAGCCTTAAGATGTGAGCGAAAATGGAAGTAACAAAGCACATGTTTAGCTCGCAGACAAGTTTATACCGTATCGGCTTA
Organism: Porites australiensis; assembly: GCA_022179025.1. Classification (NCBI taxonomy): domain Eukaryota; kingdom Metazoa; phylum Cnidaria; class Anthozoa; order Scleractinia; family Poritidae; genus Porites; species Porites australiensis. The sequence continues at coordinate 23,716 of BOPM01001079.1, read as the reverse complement.
GTTGAGCATCTGTTCTTTAAGTGTGATGACATGCGTTTAAGTTGGGTTTGTTACCGTCAAAACAGCAGTCATTCTCCTCAAAAATATCTTTGAATTCGTGTTTAATTGGGCTTGGTCAACTTTAGACAGGGTGCCCTGGCAAAAGTTCTAGGGGAAAGGCTCTAAATAAAATATTATCATGTCCTTTATAGTATGTTTCCATGTGACGTGGTGGTAACAAAACGGCTTGGTGCATACAAGGTCCTGAGTTTGATTCCAGGCATAAGCTGTGTTTCTTTTTCTTTTCTTCCTTTTTGTTTAGTTTTTTCTTTGTCATTGTAGTTTTGTTTTGTTTCTTTATATAGCGTAAGTTTCTTGTTTATAAATTTTCTTCCCTTTTGCCTTATTTCCTTTTCTTCCCACTTCTTGCCGTTCCCCCGAAGTGCCACGCAAGGTCCTGCAATTCACGTATTTCCAGTTAAAAAAATTTAATAATCACATCAATATGTCAATATCCTCACCATCAGAGCTTGAATAGTCACTAAGCAGTTTTGTAACCCTTTCAGTTGTGAACAATCAGCAATAATTATTGAAAGCCTGTTTTTTTATCCAAGGTATCAATTTATTTTAACTTGACAAGGAGGGGGTAAAAAAAGAAGATAGCAAGTGGACTGGGAGGTGATTATCAAAGGGGGCAAGGGGGAATTATTTGAGGGAGGACGGCTATTATTTGAGGAAATACGGTACTCTTATGATATCAATAAATTACATTTGAGCCAAGCTCTGATTGTACCAAAGAGGACTCTTACCTCTTAATTGGTGTTCAGTCAGATTGTCATGTGGGCCCAGAAAGCTGCACCAAGTCCAAGATGGAGTGCTTGCTGTGAACTACTGGCCTTGGTGACTTCTGCCATAATTTTAGCCAGAAAAATATTTTTCTTCATACTCAAGAGATTTGTAGCTTTACATGTATTTGACACACTTAGTGAGTGTTATTTCATGGATCTACCGTATTATGACATCTTTTTGTGACCATTTCTCTTGTCTCTATTGATTACATAGAGAGGCGGCCGAATGAGAGCGCAAACAGGTGAAAAGAAAGTAGTCAAGGCAGTCAAGAAAAAAGTCTATTGTGCTCAAGGGGAAGAGTTTAAAACCTCAGTTATCAGCAGTTCTCCAACAACACCTACTTCACCCACTGCCGTGACAGAGAATGTTGAAATCAGTGATGTTGAACATGCTAAACAACCTAATGGGGATATTCGAGATAGTGTGCCCCCTAATCATCTTATACAACCTGATGACGAAAGAGGGAAATCAGGTTCTCCAGCCCAGAGGAGGCAATCTAGAAAGTACACCGGTAGCAATATACATCGGCCAAATGTGGCACCTCCTCCCCCTCCAGTCCCTGGAATAGGGAAGAATATTCCTCGCAGTGATTCTGTTTCATCTCATGGTGTTCCTGTGTTACCTGTACTGCCAAGTGCTGCAGTACCTGCACCGCCGCCTCCCCCGCCCCCTCCACCATTGCCTGGTCAGGGGGGGATGCAGGGTTTCAAGAATTCCACATCACAGTCTTCTGATGGATCCCAACCTGTGGTCTCACCGTCATCGACTTCTTTAACAAACTCAACCTCAGAGTCAAGCATCAGTGTTCAAAGTGGTGAAACACCCCTACCACCTAAGGAACAGGTCGACGCAAGAAGTGACTTGTTGTCAGCAATCAGGCGCGGCATGGAGCTGCGAAAGGTGCAAGTGCAGGAGGCACGGAAGGAGCAGCACAGTGGCTCAAATGGTTTTGCCCAGGATGTAGCATCTATTTTGGCTCGACGGATTGCTGTGGAGTACTCATCTAGTGAGGATGAAAGTGAGACAGGTTCAGAATGGTCTGATGGGGAAGATGAGTAACTCTTTGTACTCAATTTTGAATACCTCCAGTAATTCAGTTTAATCATGGACATCTTTATAAACTCTGAATTGCTGCAGCAGTTTTAAACCGTACTGCTTCCATGTGAAAAAATAATTGCTTGTTGCTAAAAAGATTTCTTGACATGTTTTTGTATCACTTTTTTACAGTCATACATGTGTTAACAAATAATGTACAGAAAAGTGTTCTACTTTTTCAACAAATTGATATAGATTTCAAAATATAATGTAGAAAATTAACCCTGAAATTACCCTCCAAAAGACAGAAATTCTCCTTAATCTTGCTCCTTTTGATTATCCTGTCAAATTAAAACTCCATTTTGCTTGCACCTCTCATGTCCTTAAAACATTTATGTATAGAACCTGTTTTGTTTTTAATACCCTCTGTTAGGTGAAAGTATTAAGTGCCATAAAGAAATAGTTCATTTTAACAGAATCAAAATTACTTTGATCCCAGTAAAATTAACTTTTTACCTGACATATTTAATTTGATTGCCCTTTTTGGACAATGTAACCATTGCAGAACTCTATTGGTATTGAAATCATAGTCAAATCTTACAGATCCATCACAAAATCCTCTACCTTCCCATGTGATGATTAAACTGCTGGAAAGACATATTTTGGCACTTGCCATGAGGTGTGGATGTTGAAGTTTCAATTTGAGCAGTATTATTGCAGTTATTCTGATTGATTACACCAATTTTGTAGAACAAGGTTACTTTACGCAAGTCTCTGGACAGGTCTCTGTTCACTATGTTGTTAGGTACTTAAATATTAGGAAATATATATTTTTATTGCTAGACTTGTTGTACAATCAAACCTGTGTTAAGGGGTGAGAGTGGTCATTGAAAAGTAACATGAAGGAATGTTAGCAATAGTGCTTAACAGAAGGTGACCATTAAAACAGGCTCGCTTAACACTAGTTTGACTGTATTGTAGTACTGTGTTATTGTAAAGATTAGTAATTACGGTTCTCAAATTCATTAATTATTCATAAAGAATATACAAAGGAAATTAATGTTTAAGGAGTGTTTGAAAATCAGATGAAAAACTGCTCATTTGTGCATGCTTAATTTTGCCTTCTAAAATCATTTTGTTTGAGAAGTAATATCAAGGATTCAACACAGTGTTACATCACTAGATGAAACACCTCAAAGTTCGTCAAAAATACTCCGCTGCGCGTCGTATTTTCAACTCTCTTCTCAGTGTTTCATCTGGTGATGAAATGCTGTGTCCAATGCTCAATATTATTTTTACTAGAAGTTCCCCTTGTGGAGCTAAAAAGTGTCAGCCTACATAAAGAGTAAGAGCACAGAGTTCAAACAGACTTTTGTTAAGGCGGTCATAAACAGAACTGTTGCTCATTAAGGGTTCAGTCCATTAAGGGAGCGTTAGTAATAATATTGACTGTACTGACACAATGTTTAAGATGATGTTAAGTTGAAGTAACTTTTATGAATGTACTTGCAGGTGATCATGTAAGGGATTCTTAAAGACTTTGTGATGGAACTTAAAAATGCATGTATTATTTAAAAATCTATTTTAATTGAATTTTGTTTACTAGGTTGAGGATTTTAATGAAGAAGATTGTGAGTTCAGACATTTTTAAACTAATTACTTAGTGACCATGATTCCACACAACAGTTACAGTTTTTGAAAGATATAGTTCATTCTATTTGTGCTTGTGTGCTCTAGTTTTGCTGTCCGTGCAGATGATATTAAATGTCCTTAAAGTACCAGCAGTTCTCTGTAAGATGGGCACTATTGAGACTAGCATCAAGTGTTCCGCTTGAAAGTGTCTTCCTCGTAGAATGTAAAAAAGAACGTAATGACTGAAGAATATTAATAGCAGGAAACTTTTAGGCTTCTGTTTAGGAGGTGTCCGTCTTGGTGTCCATTTTAAAGAAAGAGTTGACATCAAGTGAACAAAGGTTAAATGTGTTCTTTCTCGCTTCCAATAACCCTGCTTTTACTGTGCAATTACATTGTGGAACAGTCACAACCATGTTAGAGACACTACACTGTACCTATTAATATTATTATTATCACCATTATTACCATTATCATTATTATTATTATTATTATTAACAGTTGGATTGTAATGATAGTGGAAAGGGTGAAAAATAAGTTCAAAGCTCATATATGGTAGTTATCAATTTGTACCATTCAATGCGTAATTAGTATTGGCTGGAGATGTTCAGACACTATTTTTGTAATGGACCTTATGAGCTTGCTTGCTTTTGTAAAAATAAACTTGATGAACGTCTCCCCAATAACTAGGGCTTTTGTGCCAAGTTAGAAACTCTGAGACTCAAATAAAGTTATTATCATTAATGCTATTGCTATTATTATAATATTCAATAACAAACCCAAAATTGCAAGTTTGTTTGTCAGTACCTCATCATGGACTGTTCTGTCCTTGGCTAGCTTATTCACAATAAAAATCACATGATGTTATACAGAATAGTACTGTCAAATGTGATCCAAGCATGACTCTGAAGTTTACGGACATATTGACAACTACATTATTTTATATATTAATTAATCCTTTGCTTATTCAGGAATTAATTGAATGCTTCATATACAAACATGCTAAGTGAAATTTAACATCCCTTCATTTCTTGAAAATGTTTTGGAAAGGCAGGGGGAGAAGAGTCACTGGTTGTTTTGAGGGTTGTGGAGTTGAACGTTTTTTGGAGGTATGGGAGACAATTTTGGAATACGCTTGAAAAAAATTATTCATTACCGGACAAAAGTAAACAACATAACAAGCGGATGGTAATCTACAAAAACAAAATGCGGTGATTATTACTGCTGCATCATTTAGGGTTTATCTTCCTTGAGAAAATTGCTAGTCATATAATGCTTCATTAATTTTAGTGCTCAGCTCCAAATAAAAGTACTGTGCAGGGGCGGATCCAGGATTTTTCTTAGGAGGGGGTGCACCACTAACTGACTGATGACGTAAAAAATTTTAAAAGCAAATACGAAGAAGAGGGCTTTTGACTAGGAAATAACATAATGTGAACTGCTGAGAATACATATCAAACGATAGAGCAGATTTTGTATGACTGTGAAGCGACTGCACAGTGTTAATTAGAAAGTGGCCGCAGGTCATCCCAGGAGGGGGGGTGCGCACCCCCTGCACCCTCCCCCTAGATCTGCCCCTGCTGTGCCCCTTCAAATCTGCTGCACCCTAACTCTAAAAGCTGTAAACTAAAATAACCACCCCTTCTAATGTCCCACACCCACAAATAAGAATAAAACATGATAGGCATTTGGCCAGCCTTTTGGAAAAGGTGCTCGGCCATGAACTGTATTGGATTAAATTGAGTGGATTTGCAAGAGGGATTGTATGAAAACAGGGTGTTGAACTTGTTGACAGACACTGGCACTGCTCTGCAATAGTACAGTGCTATTTTAAGAGGTGTGTAGACTGAAATGAAATATGATGTAGTGCTTTGGATTGGTTGAAGTAACACAGCAGACCAATTTGAAGCACCACACAGATCCAGGTAGCATCTCTTCATGACATTTCGAGGGAAAACCAGTGTTGGCATTGCAAAATGTCGCCTGTTTTCTCAAACCTGTGAACATCAGAAATACTTCTGGAAATATAGCTGATTCAATAAAGGTTGCTTTGGGCATTGCAGGAATTGGCAATTGGGTATTGTACATATAGAACAATGCAATGATTTGCCTGAGTGATCTCCAAACAATATCTTCCTAGTGTCCAATGCCCAAAGCAACCTTTATTGTATCTGCAGCTATATGTAATTGTGTTGCAAGAAAAAAGCCAATCAGGTGTGAGGAAAATGAACTGCTGGCAACGGCATGAATTATTGGTGGTTATGTGGCTGGATCACATGTTCTGATCTTTTCTATGATTTTTCTTCATGACACAATAAACATTCCTGAAAAATTTCGATCGTTCACAGTTTTCTCAGTTTGACTGTACAGTAAGTGACTAACACTGTCAATATGTTGTTATTTGACAATGTTATTCACTTGTTTTGTTTGTGATAAAAACATACATATTTTTTTTGGTTCTGTGAGAAAACAGAATGGAAGTGGAATTAAGGGATAAATAATACAGAAGTAAAGTCAGTGTAGTAATAGTATTTTTATTTAAGTTAAACAACAACAAAACATGGTTCACTCTGTTACTAGGAAGATGTACGCATGAGTGAAAAAATATACACCAGCACCAAAGACCTGGGGTCTGCTCATTAAAATTATGGGGCATTTTTGGGTGAAAACGTTGAAAATTTTAAATATTGCGTAAAAAAATAGTAAGAATGAAGCCCATCATTGCCTGCAATGACTTTCAATAATAGCTTAGAGCAAAAAGGTCACTTTCTATACTTTAACATTCAGCATAATAGTAGGTCTTAGAGGTCTTAGAGAACACATGCAGGTAAGAGAAATTCATTGTTTATTCCTGTTCATTGTTTGTGTCCTCTAAGACTCGCTTTCTTGCTTAACTTAGATTATATCAAAACTGGCCTACTATGAATATTCCATCCCAATAAATAGTTTATTGTGTCCCTAGGGATCGGGGAAGGAAAGGCACACGAAAATAGGAATTATGTTCAACTGAGTTAGCACAGAGACTAATAATATATATTTCTATACTTTCACCCATTGATTATAGTCTTACAGGACTTCCATAAAAGCAAGGTAACTTCCAGTACTATAGAATATATACAGTGGTGCACTGGTCATTACTTTATTATCATTGATCAAAATCGTTAACCAACCAGATGATTGTTTATGGAAAATGTTCAATCAATTGCTGCGGCAAAAAAATTCTTCGTGGCAAATTAAGATCTTTTAAAAAAATATTAAAAACTTGTGTGTTGATTTATAATGGTCTTATAATTAAACAAGAAAGAATTTCATCACCCGAAGGCACAGAAATTCTCAGCTCAGTGGTATAAGTAAAAAAAACTAACAACGTTTGTACTACACGCATGTACTTGGACTTGTGCAAACCAAGGGAATATTTTTATATACACTAGAGATTTCTGTTTATAATCATGATCAATTGGCTGGGCTAATTTGATTATTACCAATGATAAAATATATGATCACTAACGCTATAGATTATTATCTACTTGCACATAATGCATAACAATTAATCAATTTATTTTTTATTCCATGACCCTGTTTCTTTCTGTTTACTGACTGCTTTCTTTGTTTTAGCATAGCGCTCTTCAGATCCTTCAATAGAGCCCAGTTTTCCTGCATGGTAGTCGCTGAAGCATTGCTCTATTTCTTCCCAAGTGTTCATGACAAATGGTCCATGACGTGCAAGGGGTTCCTTAATTGGCACGCCTGCTATGAGCAGAACATGAATGTCTTCATCGGGACTTGCAGTAATTTGAAACGTGTTTCCCTTTCCCAGCAAGGCAACCTGATAGCAGGATATAAGCATAAGATTAAATAAGTGACAACAGAGAAAATATCAATATTCCATTTAACTATGTAATTATGTATTTCAGCCGTTGCATAGACAGTTCAATTAAGTCTCTCTGAGATGGACACCTATGGGACTGGCAGGCACTGTGTGTCTGTCTTCCGTCATTTTACAGAGATGTCTGTTTTGTGGAGAGTTAACAAAAGGAGTAAAGAATTAGGCAGGGACCAACTCTAGGTGTCTTGTTTTAGTGAGGTGTGCATTAAGATAGAGTTAATATCAAACTAATAAAATGTACAGTACTTACATTAATACACCCTGATTGTGTTTTTCATAGATCTTTATCACCAATAAATTGCATTTAAAAAAGACAAGCAATAACAGAGTGCATGATGCTTGATACACCAGCTGATTAGTCAATTAAACTATTGTGTCATTATATGTCTTCTATTGTGTGAGGGTTTTTGTGTTATATTGGCAAGGAATCACTACTGCATTCTTTGTGATGTAACTTGAGACTAATTGCTATTCACTTGGTATAATGGTGCAATGGCAGGTCATAGTCCTCTTCATTAACAGTCCAGTCCAAGATTCCAACAATGATACAGGAGTTTCTTTTATTTATCATTATAGTCTTATTCTACAGTTACCTGTACCAATAACACAAGTGGAGCACATACAAGTTATTCCTTGGGGGGTGGGGGGGGAGGTAAGCTCCTTAAGACAGAAGACAGGATCCTCTTTGGAAAATCTAGAACTATACTTTGACACAGTATGACAGCATTTGTTATTTTTATATTTAAGACCTTTCTTTACTCATGCATGTTATGGGTAAAAATATTGGCTTTCAGTGTCCTGAACACTGTAAGTGAGACCATATTTATCAACTTCTACCGCCAAGTAAGACAACAAGCATCCCTGTCGGTCTTTCATATGGGAGCCCCCCTCTCCCCCCTCTAAAACTACTTGACAAAAAACCTCTGTAGATTTTTCAGTTTTTTTTAAATTTTACCTTTCCCATCTGAACAGAGATTCTGTCCTCAGTGAATGAACCACTTCCCCTCCAAACATAAGCAAAGCCATTATATTCCTCAGGAACATCCTGAACAAATGTTCCACCTGCCTGCACGTGGATATCCAGGTACATTATTGGTGTCCGTGTGTCTATAACAGCTTTTGCACCCAAACTCTCTCCAGCTATTACCTTGACTTTGGTCTTTCCATCTACAGGTATAAAGAGGATGATACAATATCTTATGTCAGACAGCCACTCTACAAGGTCCAAGTGAGACATTAATATGGGAAATTATTTACAAACAACACATTTGTTCAAGCAAGCTGGTCATTGGTTGACCCAAGTGTGGCTCTTGATTCACAGACGCTTTTTTATCACTCTATGTCCCATAAATGACCAACACCAATTTTCCCTAAAAATACCAAGAAAATGTTAAGAGAAATGTTTATGAGAATTAATCACATCATCACTGAAAGAAAAATGCTTTGATCTGTTATTAAATTCTCTCAACTAATTCTTTAAGGAAATGTATAAAGATCAGTCTGGAGTATTAACCCTTTAAGTCCCATTAGTGACCAAGATCAATTTTCTCCTAACAATATCCATAAATTGTTACCAAGAGAAATGGTTATGAGAGTTAATAAAATGATCACCTAAGAGAAAATGCTTTGATCTTCTACCAAATTCTCCCAACTTATTCCTTAAGGAAATGTATAGAGATCAGTTTGGAGAATTTGTATGTGGATATTGGGGCTTAAAGGGTTAATTGTATGTGGGTAGTGGGGCTTAAAGCATTTTGAGGTCCGAGGGTTGTCAATATTCTAAACATTTCAAAAGGTTGAGTTTGATCGTCCGGGTGAACGTAGTCCTGAATAGGACTGTTGTTGTTGACAGTGACTGACGTTTCGACAACCTGTGCGGTAGTCATCTTCAGAGTCAAAGTGAGGTATCACGTCAGTTGATGGTATTATACTCTGGTTATTGATCTGATTGGTCAATTATGTCGTGATGTTATTGGTCGTCTGTCAGTTAAGCCGTGATGTGATTGGCTATGAAGACTTGTAATCAGTGATTGGTGCGTTTCGATCCGTCTATTGTCACAGTTAAACAGTCGTCTATTGTTAGTCAAATTGTCAGTTCTCCAGTTGTTCTCTCGTAGTTAGTTTTCCTTGATCTCGTCAATAAGTCGTTTGTATGGCGCTGGTAACTGTTGGCTCTGATTCAGTGGCGTTTGTTCTAAGTTAGTAAACCAGCTTTCTAAAGTAAGATTTTGATAGTAGTCTGTAGAATACGTTATACATGTCGCAGAGTCCCAGTCAATTTGATGTTTCGTCTTTAAATGGTGCTCAGCAATGTGATTGTTGACGTCACCATTCCTCATCACGCGTTTGTGTTCGGTCAGTCGCGTGCTTAGGTTTCTGCCGGTTTCACCAATGTAAGAAGCCTGGCAGTCACAGCATTTGATCTTGTGTACTGCTCCCTGTCTGTCCTCCGGTTTGTCTTTGTCCTTGACATTAGTAAGCAGTCGCTGTAAAGTGGTTATCGGTTTGTGCGCAACACGTATATTGTAAGGTTGTAATATACGTGCAATAGTGTTTCAGAGGTGCCTCTGATGTACGGTATAGTCGCTGTCGTAACAGGGCCAGAGTTTGTCTGAGAGTTGGAATCAGTGTTACCGTGAGTGTTCCGTCTAACAAAGTCCGTGTTGTAATAATATTGTTCTTACTAAAAACGTTAAGATAATCAGTCTCGTCTTGTAGGCTGTCAGGTGAGTTGCAAACTAGTTGCGCTCGTCTCGTCAGAGTCCGGATAGTAGTAGCCTTGTGAGAGGTCGGGTTGTACGAAGACTGGTCTAGTAATCGGTCGGTATGTGTCGGTTTTCTGTAAATAGTCGTTTTTAGTTTGTTGTTGTCGCGAGTGACCAAGCAGTCTAGAAAAGGTATCTTACCATTTTCTTTGATCTCAACCTTTTGAAATGACTCCTGGGTTCAAACCTTTCACAGTTTTTCGATTCTAAACATTCTTTGTCAGATGCAAGACAATAATATTTCAACAGTACAAGTACCTTCGCTGGTAACTACAGGAATTTTTTTAGCTTCAGTGTCCTGGTATCGTGGTTTAATCATCTTGTCTTTTGCCGGTAAGTTCACCCAAAGCTGGAATCCCTCTGATCTTCCACCTTTCTTTAAAACATCATCTGAAGGCATTTCACTGTGCACAACACCAGACCCTGCAGTCATCCACTGTACCCAACCTGGTTTCAAAACACCACTGTTCCCAGCACTGTCTTGATGTTTCATCTCTCCTGAGAAAGACAAAACAAAGTGCTGCTAGTGTTATGATAAAAAAATGGAAACATTTTAAGGAATAAAAATAGATAATCACGGAAGTCAGTACGTACAAGATTTATACCAGTCAAACTTGTACTACGTGCAAACGTACTGGGAATCATTGTCCTTTATATATCTCGTGTACACTGTTACTTGGGGGTCAATGTAAGGGGTCAGAAATGTTCTCTCCAAAAATTTTGTTAAATAGCAGGTGGGCTCAATGTCTTGTTTTTTTTTGTTTGTATTTTGAAACAGATCTGTAGGTATCACAATCTTAACTATTTCACAAATCTTTCTTTAACATTGGAATCTCGAAGCCTTCTAAGGCGAGAAAGACTCAGGGCTCGATCAGGGATCTTTTTATAATTTTTTATGAATGGTAGCTTTTCTGCAATGTCATTATTTGAGTCCCCCGCTGATTAGTTAAGTACCTTGTCAAATAAGCTTACGTTTATAAGTAACACAGCCGAGAAAAGAGACCATTTTCCTTTCTTACCGTCAATCAGATAGGTGACAGTTTCAAATCCTCGATGAGGGTGATCAGGAGCTCCAACAGCCTCTCCAGGGCCGTAAACAACAGGACCCATATGATCTAACAGCAAGAATGGATCGCACTGGTTAATTTTATCTCCGATGGGTCTTCGGATCAGAAATCCGCCTCCTTCTCTCATCTGTCGGGATGTTTCGATCCGATCAACACCACGAGCTACTACCATTTTATATCTCCTGAATACCAAAATTGCAAAAAGGAGAACCAAAAACGAGAGAACAACCAAGCGCTTAATTTTCACGGCCTCAAACCTTCTTACTACAATACGTACATGTGTCAAAACCGGTCTTGTTTATTTATGCACGGTCCTCGACCCAGCATGCAATGCGCACTGGTGATGATACAGCGAATTTTCTGCGCTGTCAGCATTTGCAGCAGAATGCAGACTTACGCTGACTTGTCCTCCAACGCGCACGTGTTTCCGGCTGTCGTTTACTTCCGTACTCGCAACTCGCAGGTTATTAGGCAGAAGGTTTCTTCTTATCCTATTCGAGAAAATTCAGTGCAGTGAAGGGCTTTTTCTACTTTTTCGCCTGTCATGATTGTATCAGCTTTATTTTTTTAAAAACGTCCAATTTGTTGTCCTTACTTAGTCGATCGCGAGTAAAATTTATAATCTTGAGTGTCCTACTTTTCAAATCAGATGTTTACGAGCTGGAATTTTAAGTTCAGCTTTTTAAACATACGCGTATGTTGCAAATGAAGCGGTTCAGCTATGTGATGGTACACGTTTTGGTTTCAGTTTAATAGTTTAATAGTTTCACAAAGTTTGTAAAGTAAAAAGTACAGCAAAACCTCATTTTAACATGGTGCCGGGCCCATTCAGCTGGTCGAGGGCTGGTCTCCATAGGGGCCCTGCATCTTAAAAAGTTACTTCGAAAATTACACTTTAAAAGCCTAAAATACAATAACAGCGTTGAAAACTGCATCTTAAAAAGCTACTTCGAAAACTACACTTTAAAAGTCTAAAATACAATAACAGCATTCAAAACTACGATTAAAAACCTAAACAAAAACACAAAACAATAGAAGAAGTGATAAATGTCTTCGATCGCTCAGCACAATTCATCTTCATCTTCATCTTCACTACATCTTAAGTCCAGCCGTTCAACATTGTTGTCAGCCATCCTTCGCGTATTTATCAATCATTTCAATTCTGCGATCAACGGAGCCACATCCAGTTCAAATGTCGTACAGCTGAAATTAGGACTCCCTGGAACAAACCGCAGTAAATACCACATTAGAATATTAACTTTCAACCTCATTGTTTCCTGTTTTTAAATATTCATAGAAAGTGTTCATATTAACGGCACGGGGTGTCCGTATTAAGCGGGTCATGTTATTTAAGTAAAAAAATACACTTTTTATTGGAACAAAATACTAAAGTAATAAAACAGGACATTTAATAGCATAGTCAAATTCAGCATTTCTAACCTTCAAAAAGCCGCCATTTCGAGGACTAAAACCACTGAAGCACTCAAAAATCACTCATCTATATAATCAAAACCGTTGTCGCATAAATATTATTTGATGTCGGGGTGTTACGTAACACCCTTGACGGGTCTTTATAGGTCTTAGGTCTTAGTTTTCGAGGGTCTTAGTTTTCGTCCTTGATGTGTAGACGGATCTCGGTCTCCTAAGCTATAGCGCAGGGAACATCGACATGCTGTCAATTGAAGGTTTTTTACCTTTAAAAAGGAAAGGTCTATTGCAGAATAAGAATTGTGGCTATATATATATGGCCGAAAACCGGTCAAGGGTTTTCAAAATACTAAATGACCGGCAGTCCTGTCTTTTCAGTAAATTTCACAAATCCCAAAAAATCCTGCTAAACCAAACTGTCATATGTCGATTAAGAAAAGTCAAGCGAAATGTACTGTGAATATAGGACTGCCGGTCATTTAGTGTTTTCAACACCTTGACCGGCAGTCGAGCTGAAAAAAGTTCTAAGTGTCACAAAACAAATTGTTTTCGTTTTCTGAGCCCAGCGTAAACCAAACGCTAGACTGACTTTTCTTTTTGGACATATAACAGTTTAGATTAGCTGGATTTTTTCGATTTGTGAAATTTACGGAGAATATAGGACTACTTGAGATCTATAAAGTATTTCAGGATCGCTTGAATTTTCTTAATCGACATATGATAATTTAGATTAGCTGGGATTTTTCGATTTTGTGAAATTTACCGAGAATATAGGACTGCCGGTCATTTAGTGTTTTGAAAACTTTGACCGGTTACGGGCCATAAAGCCACAGCAATAGCCTGTTCCAGGCGTTCAGATAGTGGGGAGCGGTGCGAAGTAAAAAGGAGCGCGAAAAAATAAAAGCCGCTTTCTTTACTTCGCACCGCTCTCCACTATCTGAACGCTTGGAACAGGCTACTACAGCAAAAGCCGAGAAACCTATGCCACCAGTGCCAGCATGGAAAGAAAGATGAACAATACACTCTTTTTTTTATAAGAATATATTTCATAAGAATATCGAGGCTGAAATTTGCGAAATTTTAAGAATATTTTAAGAATGTAGCCAAGGCTGAGATTTTGAAAAGGATAGATATAATTTTGTGTATTGAAACGTCTGTAAATACAATACAATTTTATGTTTTTAACTTAACCGTATAAAATTATTCCTTTCTCTGAACGGCGAAACTATGTAATACATACACATATACCCCAAAAAATTCTAAAACGG
>BOPM01001078.1:79675-98291 GCA_022179025.1 Porites australiensis | reverse complement strand
GGGGGGGGGGGGGGTACTCCCGAAAATTCTTGGTGGGGGTACTCCAGACCAAAAAATGTCATTTTCCACACCCGTTTTCAGACCCGACCACTAAAATCCATACCCGTTTTCAGACCTGGCCTTTAGGTAAAAATTATGTTATCATTACTTAGATTAAAGCGTAAACAAAAAAAAAATTAAATCCATCTCGAATTCGCATAATTATCTTTCTTTCGTTCTCATTTGGAATTGAAACGATAAAAACTTTCATACACTCCCGTAGTTCCTTCGAAAACCATACCCGATTCCATACCAAACTGGGCAAAGTGTGTACCCGTTTTCAGACCAAAAAGGCCCAAAAACCCTACCCGCTGGGGCGGCACATACCTATATGGCTTGTATAAGGGAGTACCCCCCCCTCCCGGGACTAAGTCCTGTCCCCGTTTTTTACTTGGCACCAATCTGTCGGTCGTTTTTTAAGTGATATTTTACGAAAGTAAAGAAAAATAAGTGGAGATCTTAGGCTCGGTTTGGGCCGCTGCTATTGTTAAATTTTTCGGAATTTTGGCGCGTCGATGTGGTAGTCAAAAAGTAGAGAGGTAAGGGAGAGAGATTAGGATACGAAAGGTACCGTGGGGTTTGACCGTGGGTTCCGATTTTCTTTCTTTCTAATAGAAACACTCTCAATAACAGGTCAAAAATTTTCTAAGTGTCTTAAAAATGGCAGTGACCGTTTACGAAAGGGACAACTGCTTAGCCGCTCCCTCCTCTCTGAGAAGAGACTTTTTGGGGGAGGAGCGCGGGCTCATTTCCTAAGCAACTGCTGGTAATCGAGCCTACGAAAATCTCAAATACTTTAGTTGTAAGAGACGGACCATTACAAAAGTTATGGGGGGTGGAGTATTTTAGAGCCGCATGTCGAAGAATACTTTTTCGTTGACATTTCCCTTGCTTGAACTTTGTTAGGCCAATGCGGGAGTATTTTTAAGGCTACTCGGCGTGCATGAAGTATTTTTTCAGAATTTTCCTTGCACGAATATATATAGAATTTATATAACCTCAAAAAACTGGAAAAAACGACTCTTGCCGATATTTTATCTATATTAAAAGACTTCGTCAGGGCAATTAAATATATTTTTGTAATTCTTTCCCACTCCAGAACTTTTTTAATGATCCGTCCCTTTCCCTATAAAAATGGAGCAGTGCGTGGCAGAGATTTACCACACACCCGAAGAGGTACTCTATATGGGCCCTCTTCAACTGGTGTCAAACACTTTTTAGGATTAATACCCTTAAGGGTCATTGAAAAATATCACCATAGCTCTCATGACTCTTGCGTGGTTTCTTCTTCTTCCTTTCCTTTCCTTAACTCTAGGGATGTCGGAAGAAGAATGACCCTGGAAAGGGGCTTGAGGGCTCCGGCATGGGTACGATTGGCACCCCCATTCAGGGAAGAACCTCCACCTACATCTTTACCTCCGACCGACCCACCTTCACGAGAGGGAGGGCGACGGGAAACGAAACATTTTATGGGGATGGCCTAATAAAGTAGAAGTTAGTTACGATTTGGATCTGTCATACAGCGGGAAATTCTGAATACAAGATGATTTAAACGGAGATGGCTTGTGTGCTCCAGGAGATTCTGTTAGTTTTGATTGCACAGTCCTTCTTTATTCATTGACAATTGTGCGATGTTTTGCAGGTGACTACCTTAAAAGAAATAACTAAATAATATGTTTTGTATTTCATTTTCACAAACCGTGTACAGCAAAGCACGTGACTTGAAAAATGTGACAGGTAACACAACACCAAAAAAACGAGATGAATTGGCTTCTTCGTTTTCTGTGTTTATGGGAGGATTATTAACTCCCTATCTATAGTTCTAGTAAACAAATAAGTTAGTCTTTTTTTATGAAATGTATAAACAAGACGGAGGGTTTTACTCTTCTCCTGTGGAACTTGGAACATGTAACACGACATAAGATCAGTAAGTAAACATTCCTGATATTTACATAATTAAAACTTTGCGATGCGGGAAATCTAATTCTCAAGTTAGCATTATACTTTTTAAAGATTATTGTAATATATGTTTTATTTCGTTGAATCTTGTTTCGGTTTTTTGGACTTAACATTGAGTACGATAGCCAAGGGACGGACCATTTAAAATGGAACTGTCGATGGCCGGCCCGCCTCTGTCATTTTATTTCTTATCTCTTGTAATTTTAAGGGTCACTTGTAAAAATAAACTTACAATGGTTCATTTCTATCATACCTCAAAATATCAGTCTACTTTTACTGACATTGTTTGCTTGCTCCATGGTGCATTTTGAAAGCTTCTTTAGAAGCTTTTTTACCTCCGGAACCATACACACGAGTTCCGATGCATCCGAGGCGATTTCATGACCCTAGCCCTCCAGCCCTTTTTATAGCTTTTTTATTATTATTGGACGGATAATTTCGTTTTATTAGTCTCTCAGATAGAAATACCTGTTAAGGTAACAGAATTCCATCAATTTTTTGCGCTTTGAGGGGTAAGTTATAACTTCCGTATGATTTTCTCCTCATTTGCATATGTTTTCCTTTGTTTACATTCCCGTTCTTGTCGCGGACAGGCGACTTGGGGGGCACAAGTTGAAATTTTATTACTCGCACGCGTTTAAATTCGCAGAGCTAAAACTTCAGGTGTAATTAAAAAAATAACAGGTCTTTCGTTTGGTATAGTAGTTTTTTCAATTTGTGACATACCAGGATCGACTTTTGACGGTTGAAGTTGGGCGTTATTTTGACTGCCAAAACAACACACTATCAGAGCGCACACAATAAAAACCAGAAACTATATCAAAATAGTTATTTTGCAAAACCTTTTTACGGGGTCTTGAAGCTGTGGATGTCTGCTAAATACATGAGTAACATCAAGTCAATAGGAGCTTTGGCGCGCTTGTACTGTTTCGTTGAAATATGTTGAAAGTTGCACCCGTTTCCCGAATTAAAAAATGTATTTTTTGCGAATTTTGGAACTTTTCTAAAATTCTCAAAATGTAAAGCGCTTGGGGATTTCTTAATATCGTTTCTTGAAATAGTTCCCCTAAAGGCATGTTTGGGTTGTATCAGCCAAAACTGGAATTTTTGGAACTGATTTGAGATTCTCGATATTTTCCGACATTGGCTCTTAAAAACATACTTAAAATCCGCCAAAATCCGTTTGGTGGAAGATACGAATTTTTAGCTGTTAACAATTTCAGCTTTTACCACAGGACACCCAAGAAACCAAAAAACACAATCTGAATAAAAAAATCTGTTTACGTGATCTTTGTTGTTAAAAAGCTTAGAAATTGTCAAAATATCTCTTTTTTTATGATTGTATTATGATATATGCCCACAAATACTAGTACAAAACCCGATTTGATCTTCTTGTCGTGTCTCCCACAGGACACCCAACAATACAGATGTATGTCTGATGTATGTCTGTATGTCGTGCGAATTAATGCAATAAACAAAATCGATCTGAGTAGCAATAAACTATTGTATCCTTGATTAAAAATTACTGATATATAAAATAAAAATTACTGATATACTTAGCTCAGTTGGGAGAGCACCGGTCTGTTGAGCGGGAGGTCGCGGGTTCAAGCCCCGGCCGGACCAACACTCAGGGTCTTAACAATAACTGAGAAGAAAGTGCTGCCTTTGTAATGACATCTGCAAATGGTTAGACTTTCTAGTCTTCTCGGATAAGGACGAAAAACCGTAGGCCCCGTCTCACAATCCTTGCCTATATTAATACTGTGGGACGTTAAAGAACCCACACACTGTTCGTAAAGAGTAGGGGTCGTAGACCCCGGTGTTGTGGTCAACCTTGATATACGGATCCTTCGCGTGATGCTGTACAGGCTTTGCGAAGTAATATAGTAGAAGTAGAAGTAGAAGTAAGTAACAAAGTTGTGCGAGAACATACATGCGATAAATTGCTCTGCTATCGTTATACCTGAAGTTTGAATTTACTGTATTGAGTAACGTCAGAACAATCTTAAGAGAAAGGTTTCTTCAGAAAATTGAAAACGTAAAATCTTTGAAGTTCACCAAAAAAATATCACTCGACATCGCATTCCAGGTCAGGTGGGGCTGAATTCACGCAGCTGTAGCCCTTGCATTCTCCACAAGCAGGTGAACAGTCCAGACCGTTCTTCCTACACCTACATTTCTGTGTACTGCAGCCTTTTTTACAGTTACATCTTACAAACTCCAGAAGAGACTCGTGAGCTGGTGGTAATTCTGTTCTTATAGGTAGAAGCTTTCCAGAGGACAATTTCCACCCCCAGTCCTCAGGATTCAACAATACTCCTTTCCATTGCTGTATCTGAAAGTAAACCCTCTGACTATGATAGGCGGCAGCTGACGACGTAGGAGGAAGGCTCTCAGGCTGTAAGAAAGATTTTTCTGCGCAACTTTCTGACAAAATCTTGTATAGCGCAGTGCGTTAAGGCTTTCATCAGCTGGCTTGTTGTTATACAGACAGAGCAATGCTTTCTCTCCCGCTTCAACAACCTCTTCCTTAGTAGCAACGGCACGGTTAAAAAACGTCGGCTTGCTCACGAAACAATTCGTCTCTTTTAATCTTGTGAAGAGCTACTCCTTTCCCAATGCCGTAGATACTAGAAGTCGTGTCGCATCCAAGCAATGCGTGAACAAACAAAATGTTTTTGCAAACGGAGGGCCCAAGCAAGTTCTTTTTCTCTTTGATGTTCCATACCCTCTTCGTCTTGGAACTTTGCTTGGGCTCGGGCCTAAAGAACAAATCGTGCGCATCCATTTCCGCATAGAAGCAAAGTAGCACCAGGAGGTCAGTATCATCACCGACAAGAATGGTCGAAAGTGATCTCGCAAACTGAATGGCGGTCTGGGCAATGAGAAGATCTGCATCCCCTGTGGCGCGGTTAACCGTACATCCCGACTGTTGCAATCTTTCTCCTAGATGAAGAATAAACTTTTGCTTGTTCACCTTGTTAGCAAGAAATTTCTCTTTCTTTACCTTAGCAACCATGCTACTATCAAAAGCAACTGTTGGCGTGGATAAACTTGTACACCTTTGGTGAGTACAATCCTTAGTGGATGGGCCATTCTGATATCCATCGAATACGACCGTGGCCTTTCCATACCTTTGGATAACGTACTGAACATAAACGGAATAAATGGGGTCGTATGTAAAACCGTGAGGCCATGAGACACGATGAATAAGGGCACCTCCATCAAGAACAAAATGAACGTTTCCTGTAACTTCAGTGGACGTGTTTTTAACATCAGTCCAGATGGCATCTGCTAAGGCTGGTTTGTTCGCTTTTCTGGCTAGTAGAGACGTATCGAATAGGGCAGGCGGGTAGCAGCACATCTCGTGCTTAAACAGTGACTTAGGATTCTCGAACCGTCCTCCTGTGGCAATAATACTAAGTCTCTGGAACAATAGCTGAGGGTCCACCTGGATTTTGCCATCATCAAACTTCACAGCTGCTTTTGAGGCCATTGTAACTACTTGATCTTTTCTTCGAAAGGAGTGATCATACACATTCTTGCCTGTTAACGAACTTAGTATTTTCTCTCCAACTTCCTTCACTTTATCAGCGTTAACGTTATCCTCTGCTACAATGCCGGTCGTGATGCTGCGTAATGATGGATCGGCACTGAACGGATTTCTCAGAGAGAGAAAAGTAACGATCTCATGAGCATCTTTATGGTCGCGTTCCTGTCTCGCTTTCGTTGCTTCCTTGTGCTGCTCACTTGTATTGTTTACAATGTCAGTTAGATTTTGCACGGCTCCGTTGACCTCTGCACACGCAGGCATGGACATCACCCAAGCCAAACGTTGTTCTTCGGTCATCCCTCGACTACGCATAAGGGCCTGCTCAATAACCAAGTCAGTAGAAAGCCCAGACCAGTAACGATCACTTCTGCGCACAACGTGCAGGCCATCTTGAAAACTCTTATGCACATAGGGGTGTGTTTTGTGGAGCTCACTCATAAGTTGTAAATAAAGGTATGCGGATTTCACGTAATTATTGTGACCTGCAGCTGCAAAATAGGGCAGCATTTCGCGGACTGTTTGGAGATGAAGATTCCAATTGCCTGTCCGTTCAGCTTTGATAAACGTGTGCAGTGTGTCTACCATACTCATGTATTGGATTCATAAAGTGGCTGTCCGCTGATTGTGCATGGAGACTCTCTTGCTTTCTAGTTTTTCTGCAATCTTTTGAAGAACTTCAGTGGATCCAACCTGCTTTGCCTTCGTAGTGTCCTTGACGAGTTCTTTGTACAATTCCTCTACCTTTTTGAGGTCCTGATCAGCAGGTTGTACATCAGACGCATTCAGTTCTCTTTCTTTATTCGCAAGATTAACACCTGTTTCAGTGTCTAGCCCTATAGTCGCTGGTAAGGGACTATCAAACGTTACATTCACTAACAATGCATTAAGAGCGGAGTCAACTAAAAAGTGACCTCTGACTGCTCTGGCCAATGCTTTACCACTTAGCATATGCCCCACTGCATTCGTTGCGTACACTAATTCAAGAACCTCTTTCAAACCAGAACCCGCCATTAAGTGCCCAATACAGCCAAGAAAGCTCATTTCAATATGCAGACCTCCTAACCTCAGAACAACCGACTCAAGGTCACTACTTTCAGGCTCATTTGTGACGATGATAATTGCCTTCCACCAAAGGGGCTGATCAAATGTTACAATTGGTGTCACACTGTAACGCTTTGCGTGGTCACATATGAATGAAAGTGTGGAATATACGCACGTCATATCGGTGGGTTCCAAGTCGATCATTGGAAGAAAACTGATCGTTGACTGGCCAGGATAATGCCCTTCACAAACCACTTATATGAACCCCAACTAGTCAGGCCGCGGGTGTTGAAGCATCGGTTGAGTCATCTTCCAAATAAGGTCGAGATTTGCTGAGGCATCCTCTACTCTCAAATCCTTCAACTCTTTGTAAGACAGCGGTGTGGTGTGTCCTGCTTGATTTCTGTAATGACAAATATTTATTTCTCCGGCTGTAACCAATTCTTCGGGAGACACATCTTTCTTTAGTACTAATTTGCTTATTCTTCTACCAGGAGTAATTGTTGCAATGATACCCATTCCATGAAATGTCCCTTTTGCCTCCAAAGTTCTTGGGTTGTGGTCTACGTTATCCGCTACGTACTGAATGAACTGATCTGAGTTATGACCTAGCAAGTCCGTACCTTGAGCTACGGCTGCATCTCGCTCGTATTGCAATACAGTGGCATACGACGAGCAGAATCCATGGGCATGAAGTGAATCCATTAAGAATTTAGATCCGAAATGATGATGCATCTGTATACCGAGTCCAAGTTGAAGAGGTGCTAATAGTACTCTTGGTCTAACTGCTTGCGTAATCGCTTGGCCAATTGAAGCAACCTTTAAGTCAACATCCTCGCCTACAAAAAGAGTTCTCAAGAAAAGCTCCAGGAGATCAGGGACAAAGTCTAAAGCTGACCGAATAGAAGACATCTCGACGCTGGATGGATAATTTTCACTTGTGGCATCTATTTTTTTTTTTTAATCACTCTTGATTAGATTTGCTGCAGCTTTACTGATGTTGGTCTTCTCTGCCTCACAATCTTCCTTTTTTTGGTTGGGAATAGAACTCGTTGATTATTGAAGACGCTCTACTTTGGAGAGTGACTATATTAGCCTGCTTCTGTGTTGTAGTTATCACAATTCTATCACCAAAATGGTCTCGTAGCCTCTTTTTCATGTACACACTACTATAAGCTTGTTCCTCTGAATTTTGGAGAAATTCTTCCATCTTCTTTGTCAGGTCATTCACTGTAATCTTCTCCTCATCATTTTCCTCGACAAAATGCGCAACGTTCAAAAATGCTGTGTTTTTAGCAGCGTCTTCTGCCTTCCTTTCCGTAATCCCTTTGTTTTGTTGGGGGTGCTGTTAGCGACATATTTATGCGGGATCTGTTTTCCAGTGCGAAAGTTAACGCTACATGCCTTATGGTACACGGCATCCGCGGCACAAAGATCCAGAGCATACTCGATTCGGCCTAACACTGTTATCGACCATTCGTCATTTCTTGCTTTGCAGACCTGAGCTAATGAATTTTGAAACTCTTGAGTTTCTATTGGATTAACATCAAAACCTCTCTTTTTCCCGTCGTATTTTGCTGTCAGGCCACAGAAAATGCAATTCTCTTTGTAGTCAAAAGCCGTAGTAACACAACGTCGGCTGATAACAGGTGCATTCTTTTTAACAACAGTTGCCTTCTTGCGTCACGTGGCATTCTTCTTCATGGGTCGACAGAAATCTTTGCAACATTTTTGATGAGCAGTCTCTCCCGGTTCAACTGCAATGAGTCGTTTAGCGTTTATACTATCGCTACCCTTTTTGGTTAAAACAGCAGCTTTTTCCCCATCATGTATGGCTTCGAGACAGATGCAACATGTTTCCATTCTCAAAACAGGACCAATTTAATGTGACCACACCGAACATTTGGCCAAAACAAGAAATCAAACCTTACCCTTGATTGACATTTTTATTGTTTTTCACTTTGTTTTCGGTGCGTGTAAAGGTGGCAAAACTGTGAAAAAGCTATATTCGAGGCTATCAAGTACATGCGAGATGATGCGCCATACCTGTCACTGTTCAAATTCCTAGACGCATTCACAATTTGCCTGAGTCTTTTTTGTTTTCACCTCAAAACATGAATGGTCTACAAATAAGTAAAGGTGTTTTACTCTTCCCTAAAATTTATTATATTCTTTTATCAACCTTAAGAATGACTACTATTTTCGCGATTAACACAAGCGTGCCTCTGCTCCCTTTATCTTGTCCTTATCCTGTGCAAGGAAATTGAATCCCGGTTTATCTATATCTGGTTGGTAACATATAGAGATTTCATTTCTTAAAACAAACGAGTTGTTTCAGTTATTTGTTATTTTTTTGCTTGCAAGACTATGAACATAGTAATTTGCCCTTTTTTCTAAGAAAACATTTTTTTCCAAACCTGGGTATTCTTTGCTAAAAGCTATAACAGTTACTGCGCTTAATTTCCACATCTTGCACCGAACGGATTCTGACGGATTCTTAGTATATTGCTATTTAGACTACCCGTGACTGAATAACGGTGAAATTTCTTGTGTTGCATTAGTTTGATGTTGACCCTCTAAATTTCATAGATTGACTGGACTACTTGTTTACCTCTGATCACATCTCCAAGCGAACTCTCTCTTTTCAAGCGATTCATTTCAATGCACAATAATTGACCCTTATATTAATTAAACCCTATGGTTCATTCATATTAAAACTGTTTTTGCCCCTCACATCTATTGTGTTCGTTCGTATTCAAAACACCTTTAGGAAAATAAAGGTCGTGTAAGTCATGCGTATTATGTTTCGAGAAAAATGGATTGTACTCTCTTTTAAGTTCCCATTTTGCGGTGACTTCAGTTTACATCTCCATAAAATGGTACAAGAAACATCAAGAAACATCACGCAAGCTGAAAATTTGCAAAGGCATGTTTTTTGAAACTTGCTAATGCTGACATCAATGCATCTGATATATCGTGCTTGCTGAATGGGTTAAAACACAGAATTGTGATCACAAGATCATGTACAAATTTAATGATAAAAGCTTAGCAAGATACAGATACAAACAAAAGCAAACCCGCTGAAACCTCGACCTGGGCTACACTTGTATGCTTTACTCAGTCACCAAACCTTGTCAGTAATAGCTCCTATTTTCCTCAAGTCGGTCTTTGTGAAGCTCCCAGATAGGATGTCCCGGTGAAGCTTTGAACTTGTGTGCGAAATTCTCAGTCCCTATTTTTGTCCGTGTCTTCTTTATCCTCAGTATCTGAGTATCTTGGCGTGTGTTGCATTAAGTGAAAGGAAATGTTTAAAGGAAAAGCCAGTTTTCTAACATGGCAAAGTTGTCACGTCCCTCGCTCATGGACGTGCGTAACATCAGGATTCATCTGACATTCATCGGCAATTGAGTTGTTCGCTTCACTGAGTACGACAGCCTACAATCAAGTCTTCAGCCATAGTGTCGTCAACTGGTGAAATACTTTGCTCATAAATTGTGCTTACTAATTGCTCATGTACTACATCGATCGATAATTCTCTCTTTAAGTTCACGAAGCGGCCCCGGCGTTCCAAACCTAACGCTCACAGTCATCTTTTAGAGTGAACCTACCGTGAACGGCGCGTGGGTTTGTATGCAACGTGAGCATTTATCTGAGTTTCCCAGCGCCAACATCATCAACTGACTTAAACTCGAACAATAAAAAAAATTATAGAGTGACTCCTATTATCGGATCGCTTCGAACAACGCAAATAGCCTTCTTCAGGTTCGTAACGCCTTCTGGGTTCCTGGGGGGCTGAGACGAGGTACAAAAAGTATTCGTGCACGGGTCCGTGCAAGGGAAAATCCTCTGAAACCATTTGTGGGAACATCGTTTCTTGGTACCAGACCCTCGTGTCTTCCCTCCCCCGGGAGGCAGTTTTTCTGCACTGACGACCGAAAACCGAATTTATAACTGGGCCGCACAAGCAGCCCAGTAAAGAAGCAAAAAGTTTTGGTTGGATCAAAGAGCATGCGCTGTGAGGCCCAAATAGCCAGATTTTGGCTACTCGGGGGCAGAGTTTTCCAGAGCTTACGCGCACATTCCCAAACCCGTAAGCACTGGGGTCGACTGGAATGGGTAGCGCATGTGTATTGTTTGTGATTTTGAATCACACGTGTATTTTATCGACATGAAGTGTACCTTCAAAGACGAGATATAAAATGACTCAGTCATCATGTAAACGCCATACGAAATCAAAAAGTCATCCCGGTATGGAACTTGCGCCGGTGCGAGTTTTCTCATCGGGCTCGTCTCGGTCTTACAGTAAACTTTCACCACGAACATTGTATCGTCCCGACTAACTGCCCCTGGGTCTCCGAGGATGAGTCTCGATAAAACCTTTCACTTGCCGGAGTTTCAGGCAAAATTATTTTTCACGCGAAATTGAGTGGGCGGTTTTTACTGAGACGGCCTCTTATATTTTTTGGAGAGAGCAGCTGCTATCTAGTCGGGCCAGCAATAAATAAGTCAATCAAAGGGTGCCTAAGGCTAACTTGTGGATTATTAATTACTGTACGTTAGAAATAAAAGCTGATGATGAACCTGCAATTATTCTACCGGTATGTTTAGAGTCTCAAAAAATGAAAATTTGTTCTACGAAAAAAACAAAAACAAAACAAAAGGACAAAAACAAAAAACGAAACAAAAGCGTCCAAAGGCGAGTATCAAACCCGGGACCACCGACGTGTAGAATAGACGCGTTTTCTATTGCGCCACAACAGCTAACATCAATGACGTAGTTAAATTAACCATCTTTAACACTTTTGCCCAAGAAATTCTGCCGGTCGACGCCGTTTGAAGCTGGTAGAGTGTTATTTATGAAGAACTGTAAGATATATTCGAGGAAAACAAGCATGGTTTTGACAGCTGAAGGTGTACTTTAACTCATTTCGTCGCCTTTGAAGAACACATGGCCGACAAGTTTCTCGCAAAACCATCGAGAAGTCTCTTGCAGCTCGCGATTCTCGGCGTTTACATGAGGAGAATCACTTATGCATCAGTCAATTCCAGCTGCCCCCGCCCTGTCTGTCCCCCACCCCGAGGGATTTGACAGCTCAAGAGACCCCACCGCCGGGAATTTGCCATTCAAGGCAAAAAAATGCTAATTCCCGAGGGTCAGCCCCG
Source organism: Porites australiensis (assembly GCA_022179025.1). NCBI lineage: Eukaryota > Metazoa > Cnidaria > Anthozoa > Scleractinia > Poritidae > Porites > Porites australiensis. The sequence goes on along the minus strand of BOPM01001078.1, from coordinate 86,536 downwards.
GGGGGGGGGGGAGCTGGGTGCAGCTGGAATTGACTGAAGTATTACGATTCAGCAACAGTAAACATTTCCGTTTTTATTGAACAAAGAAAAACCATGAGATTGGGAGTCTTGTCGTGAGAAAAGTCAAAACATCGTGAGACTCACGGCAGAATCGTGAGCTTGGACCAGCTTCGCTTGGGAGTCGAAGAACAATAGTGTTGATCTTCTCGTCATGTTTATCGCCTGGACGATTCAAAAAGCTTCAAAAGTTCATAACTTCCGTCTCAAAGTTGCCCATAGTGCTAATTTGAAACATTCAAAGTCCACTTGAAGACAATCGTCCTGCGACTCCTGTGAAATGTACAAAATCAGCACATGGCGATCGCGGAACGGGAACAATCTACGACAGTTGTCGTTTTGATATCGGGCGCTTTCGTGTGGAACCGACTGATTTACGAAAGGTGTCTACATTTGAGTGACAAATTTGCATATCGTAGTGCCCACAATAACTTGTTCCTCACGCTACGCGTTATCCACAAGTTAAAAAAAGACATTACTTTAATACGACTATTTTACTTTTTGATTAAGTTTTGAGCTCTTTCTTTAAGAAGTTCTGCTATACCACAGGTCTTGTGGCCCCGTCTTTTCTCGAAACAAAGAGTATCAAAGCAAGTTTTCGATAACATACGGATGCAAGGCTGACGTTGTGACGAGAGCACTCGCGTCCCAACAATGTCACCCGGGTTCTTAGCCAAAGGTGACGAATTATGTGGTGTGGATGAGTTTTCTGTTGGTTTTTGGTCTTGCTGGCGTTTTGTATCCGTTTACTCCGATTTTCCCTTAAGCTCAAAAACCAACATGTCCAAATTCCAGTTCCAGGTATTCGGTAGGTAACAATAATGAAATTAAGTTTTTAAGTTTAATATTAGTTGAGGCAGAAATTTCGGTAGCTCCCTTTAACAAACGAGGAAACTAAGCAGACTCACCCCACTGACGTCAAATCAACACAGTTTAATTGGAACTCTCCAAGGTCTTTTCCACCAGCACGTATATGCAAACCTTCTTCCTTCATTTTGAATGGGGACTTGAAAAACACGTGAAACACGACTGTGACTCCATCTTTTGGGTCAACTTGTTTTAAAGCATGTTGATTCTGAGCTGTTCTATAAACGCAATAGATAAGTCTGAATAACTGTTAAAATCGTGGCAGAATTCTTTAGCTTTTTTTTTCAATTATTAATAATAAGAATTATGATAGTAATAATAATAATTAAATTGTATATAGTCAGGAAAATAAGGGAGTAATAACAAGGATACAAATTCTTAAAAACCAAATGAATGTGCTTGTTAAATAGGGTACGAGATAACTGTCTGCCTTTTTGAATTGATAGGCGTCGTCCAATTTTTTTGAAAGGGAGCTTAAGCAACAACAACGGCGACGGCTCCGAAAACGTCACTTAAAAAGTGAATTCGCGCTGCTTTAAACTTTATCACACTCACTCCATCTCGTTCAATTCGTCAAATGTTGGAAAATTTTTCTGGAGTTGAATTCTAAAAGACTGTATGGAAGTTCAGCAAAAGAAAAAGAACGTTACGTAGTAGTCACGCAGTGGCGGCAAAGAAATGTATAAAAAATCGCGATGCGCGTGCAAAGTTGTTGTTTTGCAAATCTAAACCTACTGCTTTTTTGACGTTCTTTTTGCCGTCGTCGTCGTCGCTGCTTAAGCTCCCTTTTTACGCTCTCCACCGACCGTAAAGGTCGTCGTTGCTCGCCATTAAACAAGATACAACTATGGTCCATATATAATTCTCATTTCGTGGTTAGACTAAGTTTTGACCACATTTAACGTGGTGCTATCCATGAGGGAAAATCTTTAATTTTTCAGTAAAATTACAATTCGACAGCGTACCAAACAAACGCAAAAATGTTTGCTACCATTAAAAAATAACTTACAGAAGGGCAGAACCAACTCCTTTACCTTTTTTTTTTTTTCTTCGATGCTTTTTCCTTTCCTTGACCCGCTTTAGCGTCTTGTGAGGTCCTAGCAGGTTTTTGGTTCCGGCGTCCATCTTTCTTAGTGTGCTAACAACAGAAAATAGGCGTACGAACATGCTATCTTAAATTTCCCTTAACCAGTGCTGATAATGTAATTGATAATAATAGTAATAATAATAATAATAATAATAATAATAACAATAACAATAATAATAGTAATAATAAATAAAACCAGGGAGCCCAGTTCACCAGAAGGCGCTCTTCAGTGGGGCTCCGATTACACAATGAGCGAGAACTCTTTATAAAAGGACATGAACGTCAATGAGCCCTAACCGGTGCCTGACCTTATGCAGAAAAAGTTACTCACTGTACATTTCTATTTTATTTAAACTTCGTTTTGTTTGAGTTTGAACTATCAAACTGAAATTCACTTGAATCTAAAGTAAATTTTACTTGTAATGTATAATTTGATCTCATTAAATTCATTCAACCCTTATGTAAATCTTTTAATCTAATAATGATAATGATAATGAATTTGTATAGCGCTAAAACTATAGAATAATATTCAAAAGCGCTTAACTTTAAGTTAAAATTAATGAATAAATACAAAATTTAAAAATCCCTGAAAGCTATAATAATAACAACAATATGTTATGCTATGGTAAAATCTAAAAAAAAAATGAAATTCGAAAATTCCAAACTAAATTAAAATGAAACATCAGAACTATTCCAACAAATTAAAAGCTTCCTTAAAAAGAAATGTTTTAAGTTGCTTTTTAAAAATGGCGAGGCTGCTACTTGTTCTTACAGTTAATGGCAGCGAGTTCCATAAAACAGGTGCAGCATGAGGAAAAGCCCGATCCCCAAGTGTAGAGCAGTTGACTTTTGGAACGAACAGAAGAGATTGTGCAGAGGAACGAAGAGCATAATTAGCAGCTGGTTTCAGGGATAAAAGATCTTTAATGTAGGATGGACTTTGGTTGTGTAGTGACTTGCAAACAAAAAGGATCAATTTGAACTGAACTCTAAACGTTACTGGAAGCCAATGTAAGTCGATAAGAGCGGATGTGATATGATCAAATCTCGCAATCTGAAAAGTCACTCTAGCCGCGGCATTCTGAACTTTCTGTAAACGGTCAAGTTGATATTTAGGTAGACCGAATAGGAGTGCGTTACAGTAATCAAGGTGCGAAGATACAAAGGCATGGATCAGTGTCTTTCTGGATTGCACGGTAAGGAATTTTCTGATCTGTCTTACGTTGTATAGTCCGCGAAAAGCCTTGCTACAAATCTTGCCTATGTGAACATTCATTCGCATATGAGCATCGAACCAGGACCCAAGGTTCCGGACGCTTTGTAAAGGTTTAATGACAGTGTCACCAGTGATAATAGATTCAATAGATGTTTTTTTCAAGTTGTTGACGGGTGCCAATAGTTAGAAAGCCAGTTTTCGCGTCATTGATCATTAAACGATTTCCAATAAACCAAGAGCGAACATCAGCGATGCACTTTTCAATCACAGAGACAGCGTTAATTTCCGAATGGATAGAACAAGGTCGGAAGGAGAGGTAAATCTGGGTGTCATCAGCATAACCATGGACGCAAGGGAGGTGCTGAGAAATAATGTTAAAGAGGCGGGAGACGTAGAGAGTAAATAAAATAGGCCCAATACAACTGCCCTGGAGGACTCCACAGTTCAGATTGAAGTCGTCAGAAGTCTTATCACCGACAAGTATCCTTTGTTTGCGACCAGATAGAAATGAGTCGAACCAATTTAAAGCAGTTCCGACGACTCCAAAATCCTGTTGCAAAATATTCAGAAGATTGGAATGTTCAATGGTATTAAAAGCAGCCCTTAGGTCCAAAAGTACGAGAAGTGTCACTTCCTTATTATCCATACTCATTAAGATGTCGTTTTGAACCTTTAATAGAGTAGTCTCTGTCGAGTGATACTTACGGAAGCAGGACTGGAATTTAGGAAGAGGGGCATTTTTCTCACAGTGGACGAGAAGTTGTTGAAGTGCAGCCTTTTCCACTACCTTGGAAATGAAGGGAAGATTACTGACTGGACGGAAATTTTTGTAGACCAAATCAAGTCCAGATTTTTTCAATAGAGGGATGACAACAGCGGTTCTCTAATTTTCTGGAACCTAACCACTGAGAAGAGAGAGATTAACCATCTTAGTGATAGAGATCGCTAATACATCAAGACAGGACTTCACTAGCCATGTAGGAATAGGATGCAACCGACAAGAGGCATTGGAGGATTCTCGAACAATCTTACACACTTCTCCTATAGATAGCGAAGAAAAATTCTCCAGATTCTCCTTTGAAGTAACAGGAGCAAGTCGAGGCTCTTGAACTTGAAACTTGTCAAGATTTTCCTTCAATTTTTTTGACGAAGAAGGTGCCAAATTCGTTTGCTAGCTTTGTGGTTCAAGTGGTTCCCTGGACAAAGAATTAACCACACTAAATAGTTTGCGAGAGTCACCCGCACACTGATCAGTTAGGTTTGAATAATAATTCACACGTGCAGATTTAAGAAGTGCAGAGTACTGATTACGAACTTTATGGTAATTATTCCAGTCGCCAGGGAGGTCAGTTTTCAAGGCTTTCTTTTCAAGGCGACGACGTTTACGCTTGAGTTGTTTAATGTCATCATTAAACCACGGGATCTTTGGATGATTTATCATAATCCTTGTTTTGTGAGGGGCATGCTTGTCCAAAATGTTAGTTAGGGTCATGTAAAAGCAGTCGGAGAGTGCATCAATGTTGTCCCAATGTACGCTTGCACAAAGCATAGAAGAGGCAATATCAGATGAGAATTCGGCAATATCAATATTTTTGAGTTTACGAAAAGTCAGTTCTAACATTGTAACTCACTTAAACTTTTTTTAAAAGTTTCGGCTGAGTTCCATTCAGAGCGAGCTCCTCCAGCCGACCGAAGGCCATCGGTCGAAGGTTTCAAAATAGCCCTTTCCCAAGTTTTACAGCGAAGCGTCAAGCCAATTGAATTCTAGTTTAGGGTTAAGCAAAGCGAGAACAGCAAGCTTAAAGAGGACATCTCTGCAGGCCTAGCTGTCGACGATTAAAGCAGGTAAGAACGGTGCGGTAGTTGGAAACAGCATCATGAGAGGACGCAGAGGGTTTTTACTGGAAGTACAGCACCATAAAGAGTTATAAGCTTTTTGGGCACTTAATCCCATTTAATATTTCACACTCCTCGAAAGTGCTAACATTTCTGTGTCATGGCGAGACTTTTCAATGTATTAAATGTCAGCATACATTGCAAGATAATCTTCATTTCGCGCCAGAATAATTTTGTTTGCGCGCTTTTAGAGCACCTAAAATCACTCGGTTCCCCACAACGCCTGCATTGTTACTGGAGTACATTGCCTTGCTTGGATCTAGCTTTTTACCTCCTCGTCGCTTCTTTTTCTCGTGAATTGTTTATATTTGGACGTAGTGAGAATAGATCAGAATGTGTGGTGGATGTTCACACTCGGCTACAACTAATACACGCGGCCTAATATCAAGGAAGGATGCTGAATTTTTTTCATTGTTAGCGAAAGGAGGTGAAAAAAAAAAAACATTGCTCTGAGGTAAGAACTGAAATTTTTAATTAGTTTCTCGGCGAAAACAACCGTTCCACAGTAAAGACGACGCTATGACGCTATGACGCTAGCTTGTGCTTAGTAATTGTATGACTCCATAAATTCGATTCGCTTTTTCGCAGATCCGGTAACATTCGATAAAGTTTTCTTCGCTTTGTTAAGTGTGATATATTTTTAGGGACGGTGCCTTGTTCAATGGTTCATTTGCTTAGCCTCGACGATTCCCATCAATTTTAAGCTGCCAGACATAACAAATGCTCTAGAGCTGAATAACACATTAAGTTCCTAAGTTATTAACCTCATGAGAGAAAAATCATGATTGTCATTTAACATTTTAATATTTTTACGTGAGAAAACTTGGCCAAATCAAGAGAATGAGCTAGAATGTTGACACACAAACGTAAAGGATCTTTAAGCTATGGGAGAGGCGCTAGATCGCAACATGTTCGTGTCCTCCTGTGCTCATATATTTTGCGCGGAAAGCCAGACCTTTTAAATCCTAACAAAAATACTCTTCTAGTTTTGAACCGGCTTAAGCCCCAACCCTAAGTTAATTTTCAATGGACACGAAGATATGATTTTGGGCGCGAGACTCAACAGAGACGGCTTTGGCCATTTTTTGAAGCGCGAAGCGATCACAAGCTTTAAGCTTTAAGTGTCAGTTAGAAAGTACTTTTCCTGTTGCTGGTCGAAAACTAACTTCTTTTTCGAACTGGCGGACGGCGCGTCTCATACAGTTCCATGCAACATATTCTACTCCTGTTCCTAGTCTAAGACAAGCTTCTTTCTCAAACTGGCGGACGGCGCGTCCCATTCAGTTCGATGTAACATATCCTAATTCTGTTTCTGGTTTAAAACTAACTTCTTTTTTCGAACTGGCGGACGGCGTGTCCCATACAGTTCCATGCAACATATCCTACTCCTGTTCCTAGACTAAGACTAGCTTCTTTCTCGAACTGGCGGACGGCGCGTCCCATTCAGTTTGATGTAACATATCCTACTCCTGTTTCTAACCTAAAATTAACTTCTTTTTTGAACAGGCGGACGGCGCGTCCCATACAGTTCGATGTAACATTTTCTACTCCCGTTTCTAGCCTAAAACTAACTTCTTTTTTCGAACTGGCGGACGGCGAGTCCCATACAGTTCGATGTAAAATTTTCCATTCCTGTGACGTTATTCCCGTTGCACCCAGCCCTTTTGGGTTTTTGCTTCTTTTTTTTTTTTTCTTTTTTCTTTTTTTTTTTTTTTAAATAAATAAATAAATAACTAAA
>BOPM01001078.1:52928-79665 GCA_022179025.1 Porites australiensis | reverse complement strand
TGGGTTTTTGCTTCTTTTTTTTTTTTTCTTTTTTCTTTTTTTTTTTTTTTAAATAAATAAATAAATAACTAAAGCTAACTTCTTTTTCGAACTGGCGGACGGTGCGTCCCGTACAGTTCGATGCAACATATTCTACTCCTGTTCCTAGTCTAAAACTAACTTCTTTTTCGAACTGGCGGACGGCGCGTCCCATACAGTTCGATGGTACATATTCTACTCATGTTGCTAGTTTAAATTAACTCCTTTTAATTTTCTTACTTGTGGAAACTGGCGCGTCAGGAATTTTAATGTATCAATACTGACTCGTGCGATTTTCATGCTGGGTTTTTATGGAAGAATAATAAATAGGTGAGCGGAATAGAGTTCCCTACATTTTACGTATAAACAATGATGAAAGAGTAGCGTGTATTTAGGGCCGGTTTTATGCATCGGTAGCCCTTCGCGAAGGGTCGGAAGAGAACAGTACACTTTGCAAACAGTTTAAGAGAGTGTGTTCAAAATCGAATACAGTTAATTTATGGTAGTTAGATTATAACTCAGTATTAACAGAACAATTGATAGTGAAGAGAAAGAAATTATTTAATTTATTGCAGTCAGTTTCAAGATCTCCTTTGATTGTTTTTAACAAGAGAGAGACGAGTATCTTTCGAAGGATCGTAAAGGAGAGCCCGGAAGTCCCCAGACGGGCACTTAGATGATACTAAAGCGCGCCGAATAAATTAATTACGGATTTCGAAATACGCGTGTTCGAAATATCCTTACCTAGCTCTTCGCATTGAAATATGTGCTAATTAAGCTCTGCTTGCTTTTATCAGTCTACTACGGTCTATCGTATTAAAACAAATACGCATTACGCCGATTAAAAAAACTTGTCAAAATTTTCTACTCTGATGATTTCCCCGTGATTTCCTCATCTCTGACAATCTCGCCTATCAAAAATATTTTGTTTTACCAAGACTGCTTTATTCAGGCTTTACTTTCACTGCGATTTTACTTTATGTTTATTGAATGAACCGCTGGGTCTTAGTTTGAATACATTTTAATGTTTTCAAAGGCCACACTCAAACAAAGACTCTTAAAAGAGTTTTTGCGGATCATATTCAGTCGACGTTTTCTTCTATTCACGTCTTCTTTAAAAGAAAAACAGAAAGTAATTATGTCACGTTTTCCTACCGGCATTTTCTGGTTTCTTTTCAATGTATTGACATCATTCTTGACATAATAATGGATTAAGACGCCTCACCGGTCTCTGGGGGGAGAAAAGCCAGCGCGACTTAGGTGAAGGTATGTTAGGAATGCTAGCACAATGTACTAAGGATTTCTATGCGGTACTTACAGTCGAGGCTCTGTGCGTCCTGTCATGTGAGAGTTTATACTGGCGGCTGTTATAACATACAAGAAAGCAAAGTCAAAAAGAAAGCGTTGGAACATACCCTGTTAGAGTGACGCTGGGATAATGATGAGCTGAAAAAAGGAGATTGCTGTTATATTAAACGAGTCGAGGGAGAAAACGTCCGATCCGGAGACTCCAATCTATTTACAACATGTATTTATCATTTCTGTAACGTGTTTCTAACAAAATTTTGTTTTCAAATGTACTCTAAAAGGAGAAATGACTAATGAGTTACAGCATACTTTAGAACCCATGGCCAACAAGCAGCCTCGCGAAGACGCGAGAATGCGAGGCGGCAGCGTAATAAAGCCCCGCGCGAAAGTTCCAAGGCAGAATGAATTTCTAGTCGATGTAACATAAGGTTGTGTAGGGTATCTTTCATGACGAAATACAGAACAGAGAAAACATTGTTTTCGAGCAAACACGTGATACAGAACAGAGAATCCACGAGCCGTGTGCGTGTTTTTGAGTCCCGTGCTTATCCCGTCTTCATCCAATCGTTGGGTGGATTCATTTCATCATATGCGTAAAGCTGTCGTATTTTCCCTCAGGAATTTGTTATATCTCGAAAAATATGCCATGTAAAGTCGGGATTTCAAATTCTTTATGCAGTAGAACAGTTTAGTTCACTATTTTCAAGGCAGTTTTCGCCTAAATTGCGGTAGTTCATGACATTTCTAAACATGAAATTGAACAGCGCGCGCGTATAGGTAAAATCTTTGCTCGTTGGCACTAAGCGATAGCTATATCTAGTAGACAAAATGTTATATAGGAAGGACTGTCGTGATTGTTTTAATTTAGTACTGAGTGATCTTGGAATCAAGCAACTTCAAGCAGTGAATTCTTTCTTGCAATCTGTGGTATGGAATCTGATCCAATGTTAAATTCTTTTTTCAACGTCACTCGGGGTGCAGCAAAACCTATTTTTATCTTTGAACTTAGACCTAATATACAATGTAGATGACAATTATTACGGTGCAAGTTTCCATCGCTTTTTCTTGCCGACAAATAAAGCTTTTGAAGGCATTTGTTTAGCTCTTGCTGGGAAATTTCTTCAAAAGGAGTTGTGAATTCTTTCTGTATTTAAAATCATTCTGTAAAAAAAAGATTATTAAATTTAGTTTTAAGCTTATTTATGAACAAGTCAACTAAATGTAGTAACGCAAGACTTAAGCTCAATTTGCATTTGTAAACAAAAAACTTTTTCACAGGGTTTTATCGATAAATTCGAGTAAAAAAGACAGAGCTTCACCTGTTAAAACTTCCAAACCGAACTTTGTCACCTTCTTCGTGTATTTCGGGAACAGCTTGCTTGATTAGTTGTGAAATTTCTTTGTTTGATACGGCAGCAAACCGGGAAGGCATTTTGCTCGCAACTTACGCGAGTTTGGCGTCGCTCGCTCGGAGGAACTGGAGGTGAATCAGTAAATAGTGCAGGATATTCACTGACTGAGTAGCCAATCAGAGCGCGCGAAAAACACTATCCACTGTTTTAGTATATACTAAATCAAAGTAACCTCTGTCATATATGATACTGTCGTTTTGAGAAAAAACACAATTTTTAAGCCGATCGCGAAAAACGTCGAAAGAAATATGAAGGGGTTTATGCCACGGCGATACCTAGCTGTTCACCGAATCAATGAAAAATCTCATTGATATGATGACATTGCTGAAATTTGCTTGCGTGTCGGGCTTCCAGTTTTCATTTGTGGTACAATCTAGCCTTCTAAGTACAGCAATCGGGGCATTAGATAGTCCTTTTCAATGAAACGTTCCCGCCCGACTAACCATGTGCCCATAATAACGAACTTGGTCCAGAAGATTAGATCAAAGAGTAGACTCGCTCTCACCTCTCGAAACGCACAAACCTAAAAAAAATAGAACCTGTGAATTCCTTCACCATTTTCGGTCAATAAGCTTTGAAGAAATTTACGTTCGCCTGTACAGTTACACAATTAACTCCACCATGTGCACGACGGACACACCAAATCATGTTCAACAGAACCGGAACAACAACTTACAACAACTTTATTCTACTGTAGACAACTAACAGAATGTTCAAGAATTATAATTATTAATAAAAATGTATACAGTAGTTGGACACCCAAAATAACTATAAAGCTAAACGAGTGTGATCATCATTAACGATAATTTTAATTATGATTATGATTTTTATTATTTTTAAAAAAATGCATAAAGTCAGGAAAGAGGCTGATTAGTATGCACAGGATAGCCATGCTACAGTCATTTCTGTTGTACAATGAAGTTTAGTCAGTGAGACGTATAAACTTACCTCGTTTCTTTCCTCCGGTATTTTAATACTTCTATCATTTTGTTGAATAGTTGGACAATCTCCTCCTTTTCTGTTCTGAGAAGAATGAGAACTTGCATTCGGATCAATTCCACCGACTTTTTCTTTAGCTGGTTGAAATTGAACCCCTTCTGCCTTATTATCCCCTGGACTGGCCTCGGCGGTGAGGCACAGATGCGGCTGTTCCGTAAAAAGTGAAAGTTGCTGCTGGTGGTCGAAGACTTGCCCTCCAGGTGGTGACTGCTTTTGCTCGTTCTGTTGTTGTTGCGGTAGGGGCAGATACTGCTGTTGGTTGTTGTGTGGCTGATCTGTAGGCGGCAATTGCTGCTGTTTGTTGCCATACCACTGATCGGTAGGCGACATTTGCTGGTTTTGGTTGTTGCGCCACTGATCGGTAGGCGGCGTTTCCTGGTGTTGTTTGAAGTGTTTCCGATTTGTAGGCGGCATTTCTTGATGTTGGCTGTAGTGTTGCCGATTTGTTAGCTGGATTTCCTGGTGTTGGTTGATATATTGCCGATCTGTAGACGGCATATGCTGGTGTTTGTTTAAGTGTTGCCAATCTATTTGCTGGTGTTGGCTGTAGTGTAGCCCATCTGTAGGCGGCAGTTGCTTTTGTCGGTTTATGTATTCCCGATCTGTGGGTGGCAATTGTTGGTGTTGGTTGAAGTATTCCTGATCTGTAGATACAAATTGCTGGTGTTGCTTGTCGTGGTGCTTATATCTGTGCGCCATTCGCTGGTCTTGGTTGTCGTAGTGCTGATATGTAGACGACACTTCCTGATGTTGGTTGTAGTGTTGCCGATCTGTAGCTTGCATCTCCTCGTGTTGGTTGAAGTTTTCTTCATCTGTAGGCGGCATTTCCTGATGTTGGTTGAAATATTTCCAATCTGTAGGCGGCATTTGCTGGTCTTGGTTGTCGCAATGTTGATCTGAAGGCGAAATTTCCTGATGTTGGTTGTAGTGCTGCCGATCTGTAGGTTGGATTTCCTGGTGTTGGTTGATATATTGCCGATCTGTAGACGGCATATGCTGGTGTTTGTTTAAGTGTTGCCAATCTATTTGCTGGTGTTGGCTGTAGTGTAGCCCATCTGTAGGCGGCAGTTGCTTTTGTCGGTTTATGTATTCCCGATCTGTGGGTGGCAATTGTTGGTGTTGGTTGAAGTATTCCTGATCTGTAGATACAAATTGCTGGTGTTGCTTGTCGTGGTGCTTATATGTGTGCGCCATTCGCTGGTCTTGGTTGTCGCACTGCTGATATGTAGACGACACTTCCTGATGTTGGTTGTGGTGTTGTCGATCAGGAAGTGGCCTTTGGAGATGTTGGTTATAGTGTTGCCGATCTTCAGGCGGCAGTTGCTGGAGTTGGTTGTAGTGTTGCTGATCTATAGGTGACAATTGCTGGTGTTTGTTGTAGTGTTGCCGACCTGTGGGTGGCCTTGCCTGATTCTGGTTGTAGTGTTGCCAACCTGGAAGTAGTCTTTGCTGATGTTTGTTGTATTGTTGCCGATCAGGAAGTGGCCTTTGGAGGTGTTGGTTGTAGTGTTGCCAATCTTCAGGCGACAGTTGCTCTTGTTGTTTGTAGTGTGGTCGATCTGTAGGTGAACGTGGCAGGTGTTGGGTGTAGTGTTGTCGATTTGTAGAAGGCAATTGCTGGTGTAACCGATCTGTAGGCGACTTTTGCTGGTGTTTGTTGTCATACCACTGATCTGTAGGCGACTTTTGCTGGTTTTGGTTGTTGCGCCACTGATCGGTAGGCGGCGTTTCCTGGCGTTGTTTGAATTGTTTCCGATTTGTAGGCGGCATTTCTTGATGTTGGTTGTAGTGTTGCCGATTTGTTCGTTGGATTTCCTGGTGTTGGTTGATATATTGCCGATCTGTAGACGGCATATGCTGCTGTTTGTTTAAGTGTTGCCAATCTGTAGGCGGATATTGCTGTTGTTGGGTGTCATACCACTGATCTGTAGGCGGCATTTGCTGGTCTTGGCTGCCGCAATACTGATCTGAAGGTGGCATTTCCTGGTGTTGGTTGTAGTGATGCCGATCTGTAGGTTGGATTTCCTGGTGTTTGTTGATATGTTGTCGGTTGATGTATTCCCGATCTGTGGGTGGCAATTGCTGGTGTTGGTTGAAGTATTCCTGATCTGTAGATACAAATTGCTGGTGTTGCTTGTCGTGGTGCTTATATGTTTGCGCCATTCGCTGGTCTTGGTTGTCGTAGTGCTGATATGTAGACGACACTTCCTGATGTTGGTTGTAGTGTTGCCGATCAGGAAGTGGCCTTTGAAGATGTTGGTTGTAGTGTTGCCGATCCTCAGGTGGCAGTTTCTGGTGTTGGTTGTAGTGTGGTCGATCTATAGGTGGAAGTTGCAGGTGTTGGTTGTAGTGTTGACGACCTGTAAGTGGCCTTTTCTTATGTTGGCTGTAGTGTTGCCGACCTGTAGGTGGCCTTTCCTGATGTTGGTTGTAATGTTGCCGATCAATAGGTTGCAATTGCTGGTGTTCGTTATAGCGTTGCCGACCTGTAGGTGGCCTTTTCTGATGTTGGTTGTAGTGTTGTCGACCTGTAAATGGCCTTTCCTGATTTTGGTTGTAGTGTTGCCGATCAATAGGTTGCAATTGCTGGTGTTCGTTGTAGCGTTGCCGACCTGTCGGTAGCCTTTTCTGATGCTGGTTGTAGTGTTGTCGATCTTCAGGCGGCAGTTGCTGATGTTGGTTGTAGAGTGGTCGATCTACAGGTGGAATTTGCTGGTGTTGGTTGTAGTGTTGCTGATCTATAGGTGACAATTTCTGGTGTTTGTTGTAGTGTTGCCGACCTGTGGGTGGCCTTGCCTGATTCTGGTTGTAGTGTTGCCAACCTGGAAGTGGTCTTTGCTGATGTTTGTTGTACTGTTGCCGATCAGGAAGTGGCCTTTGGAGGTGTTGGTTGTAGTGTTGCCGATCTTCAGGCGACAGTTGCTGGTGTTGATTGTAGTGTGGTCGATCTTTAGGTGAAAGTCGGTGTTGGGTGTAGTGTTGTCGATTTGTAGAAGGCAATTGCTGGTGTAACCGATCTGTAGGTGGCTTTTGCTGGTGTTGGTCCTTCTTCTGCGGACGCTGGAGAGGTTCCTTTCTTTGCTGCTGTTGGGTGAGAATTGGATAGAGAGGCGTAGTTGATCGACGAAGCTGATCGTTTCGCTGCTGATGCGCTGTTGGCTGTTGCTGCTGTTGCTGGGTCTCGGATGTTTTCGGTGTCTCCTGTAGTGAATTACCTGATGTGATATGCCTAGGATTTGTTGCTTCACTGGAAACCTCCAAAGGCGCTATCTCCTTTCTAGAAAGAAAAGACGGCCCACTTGAATTATTCTGAAGACACTCCATAGCACCCCTCAGTGGCTTGACATGCAAGACTTGGGAAGCAGTACTTCCAGTGCTTTTTCCATGAGGGCTTTCCATGTGGCGCAGTTTCTGCGCGGCTGGTTTGGCTCCACCCGAATATGACTCCGTTAGGATTGAACTTTCATTTTTGACACATTCGCCTGTCGGGTGTTCTGCTGTCTCCTCTGCTGGGCCTTGCATACCAATAGCGCCAAGCCCTTTGTCTGCTGGCGGATTTTTTGATTGACCTGAATTAATAGCAGCTGCAGAGTAATGTCCATCACTTTGAGCCGATGAGAACATATCATGTTTACTGACGTTGGTTGCATCTCCCTGTAGTAAAATTCCACCTATATTTAAAACAAATCAGTCATGAGAACCTTAAAAGTTGACAGGCGGTGTGCGTCAAGACCCATAAAGGTTCATGGGGTAAAACTGTTACTGTGACTCATTTCAATCGTGACACGGTCGAGTACGCATCTCGTGAGAGAGATGAATTAAAGCCAGGGATCAATACACGGCTTCCTCTTCTGAAAAACATTACGGAAGAGAGAAATTTGGAGAATTTTTGGCTTTATAAGGCAATTTCAATAAGTTTATCGCGATTCGGAGACGATCGAAGGTGCGATTTTAGCCGATTTTAGGCGGCAATTTCCTACTTCCGCTGTGTTAATTTGTATATTTGTATCTCAGAGCAAAAGAAATCTGTAGTTCATACCTGGATTTGCGCAAAAAAATAAAAAAGTTCGTCCCTTAGTTAATATGTTTATTTCCGGACAAAGAGGGGGAGCGCAAACAAAGAGCAATGTGAGAAGTCTCGCATCTTCTCTCATAACAATTTTTTCTTTATCGACAAGTATATTTTATTTTGCAAAGAGTGCCTGTTTTTAATCCTCAAATAAATCTTCTATTAGGCAAGGAAAAACAGACCGAAAGACCCGAACAGCTACAGCACAACTGATGGGAATTTTACCAAAACTACGGACGCAGAAATAAACCACGATCTTGTCTTACGTTCATTGAAGTGAGAGCAGTGTATCAAATCAGCTTTATTGGTACATCCAATTAAAATGGGTTTTCACATACCAATTACAATAAAATCTAATATGAACAATAGAAATTCAATATAAACATTTGAAAGTGAAAAAACATTACCATACTATTTAAAAAATATAAAATATGCATAATTACACCTATTGAGTGTTAATGGCTTAAAAACTCGTCAAGGGCACGTCCTTTAATCGCATTCTTAAAAACATGAAATGACTCTATGTTCGCTAAACTTTCTGGAAGGTCATTCCAGAGCTGAACAGCCCTATATGAGAAAGATCGCTGACCTGTTGCTGATCTAAATGATGGTACATGAAGTTTATCTTTATTCCTAGTATTTCTAGTATGCATCTGCCTTCTTGTCGAAAACTTATTACACAAGGATGGTGGGGCTAATCCCTTTATACATTTGAAAGCCATTAAAATGTCTCTAACCTCCAGTTGCTTAGCAACCGGCAACCAGTGGAGTTCCTTTAACATCGGCGTGATGTGCTCATACTTTCTTGTGCCAGTCACAATCCGTGCCGCAAAATTCTGAACTTTTTGAAGCCTAGCAATGTTCTTTTTTGTTGTACTAGACCACATGGAGGAACAATAGAAAATCTTGCTGAACACTAATGAATTTATGATGGTTATGAGCGTAGACCTATCAAACAAATGTTTCACACGATTGATTTGGCACAGGCTACCTGTACACTTAGATACAACATCGGTCACATGTTCGTCAAAACTAAGGCGCGAGTCCACGATGACCCCCAAATCTTTTGCAGAACGAGACGGTAGAATCTCCTTACCGAGTAGCGTAACTCCAAAACCCTCCGGCACACGAGCTAACATCTGCGGGGTTCCAAGAAGCAATAACTTAGTCTTATCTGGATTTATCAGCAAGCTGTGTGTGCAACACCAGGCGGCAATCCGTTGCAAATCTTCGGATAAGTGTTCCACAGCCATGGCTGTCTCCTGGACAGGAAACGAGAGATAGAGCTGGGAATCATCCACGTAACTCTTTAGTGAGCACAGGTTAGGGACAGCTGGAAGATCGTTGATGTATATATTAAAAAGGGCTGGTCCCAAGATCGACCCTTGAGGTACACCATAAGCTACCTGGCGAGGATCTGACACCTCACAACCAATCCTCACCCGCTGATTCCTGTCCGTCAGATAGCTTCTAAACCATTCCATGGCCAATATAGACACACCCAGTTCTCGAAGTTTACGTAATAGGATCCCATGCTCGATACTGTCAAAGGCCTTTGACAAGTCCAACAGAACCAACGCTGTGACTTGTTTTCGATCCATTGCTTCGAGAATCATATCGGACATGAAAATATGGGGTGTTTCTGTCGAGTGCTTCTTCTTGTTTCCATTTTGATGTTCAGTTAAACAGTTCTGACGTGTTGTGTATCGATTCTGTTATAAACCTAACCTCATACTTTAAAATCCTGTATGATGTTGTCTAGATTTTCGAACGGTTTTGTGTTTTGGTAGAGATTTGTAACAATTTATTCCGTCACGTAAGTTTACATAAACAGTTGCACATACATAGCACACACTGCATGCAAATTATTTTTAAGACACGCTTTCATTTTCCGTATTGGGTGATGAAAAATGTTTTTTTTTCCAAAGGTTATTATAATATTCAAACTTATTCACCTTTTCTGCTTTAAAATAGAACAACCTATTCCTGGATTTGGCGTTACTCGCTTCGGCATGTCTTCTCAGTCCGTTTCTCGAGAGTAGTGCCACCTGGCTGGAACGATCTCTTCATTCCAAGACACTTTGAACGCCTCATTACGGGAAAACTAACAGGGGTAGACCCTGGTAGACCTCGAAATTTACAAAGAAAAAAGGTTGAAGTATCAAGATGACCAAAATAATCCGATAAAATCGCTAACAGTAACCAGCAATGAGTCCAAGAAGAACGGCGAAAATAATCAAACCATCATGGCTGCTTGCACATAACCAAGCAATTTAAACTTGTCTCAAACGCTCAAGAAAGCAAAATATTTAAACGTAACATTAATATCAAGATAAAGTGTTTCAGCAACTTTCCACGGCGGTATAGTGTGGACATTACCTACACAAGCTTATAATAAAGTGAAAATTTCACTATATACACCTCCAAAAACGACCCTTTCCTAGCGCGAAAATCATTCTACAAATAACGCATTCTGATCTTTAAATGTCATTCTGATCTTTAAATACGTTATGATCTTTAAATGCTGTAAAAGAGAGCGTAACAAAGTCACTTCTCTCAAGCGCAAAGGTGTCAAGGAGTTTTGCACATATGCAGCTACTGCATCAAAGAACCCAGGGGAATTTTGGCGGAAAATGAAACCACTCCTTCCTAGCTCAGGGTCAAACACACAATTAGTATAACTCTTGTCGAGAATGGTCGTGTTATTTCCAATCCCAGTGAGGTGGCAGAAATTTTTTAATGATCACTTCTCAAATATGGTTCAAGTACTCCAGATAACTCGCTGAATCCGTAGGATTTTGCTACCCACCCAAGTGTTAAACTCATAGCAGGCAGAGACACACTGGTCAACTTCAACTTCGTGCCTGTCAGTTCCAGCTACGTGAGAACGATACTATAAAACCTAGATCCTAAGAAGGCTGTTGGGGTACATGGTATCTCTTCCCGCTTGCTTCGCCTCTCTGCCCCCGGTATAGTGAACGAAATTACCAAATTAATCAACTTCTTCATCAACAGTCAATCCTGGCCACAAGAGTGGAAATGCAGTATCGTGACCCCAGCTTTTTAATAAAGACGAGGACACAAACAAAGCTATCTCAATTTTGACTGCTTTGTCCAAAGTTTACGAGAGAATTATGTATGATTAACTACACGAAGCCTTTCAAAGTCATCTCTAGTCGATTATGTCAGGATTTTTAAAGCACCATTCTTACTGTTCTGCTCTCCTGAAAATGTCTGAGGACTGGAGGAGATCTCTAGACAAAAGGGAAGCGTTTTTTGCAGTTGCCATAGACCTTAGCAAGGCATTTGACTCAATTGATCACAGTCTACTGCTAGCTAAACTTGGCGCATATGGTCTCTCGGCCTTGCACCTAATGTCCTCGTACCTGACGGGTCGCAAACAGAGAGTTAAAGTTCATGGGATATGTTCTAGTTACAGAAACGTTAAACTTGGTGTACCTCAGGGTTCCCTTTTGGGGCCTCGTCTGTTTAACATTTTTAATAACGATTTAAACTTTTTCGTTCCTCATGTCCTTACGACTCTACGCAGTTGATACAACTGGTTATTACTCTGATACCTCACCTACTGTGCTACAGTTTGTTGTGAACCCTGAGCTTAGCTTACTGTCATCCTGGTTTGATCAGAATCATCTCCTTGTTAACAATGACAACACCCACGCGCTGCCCTTGGGGCCATGCTCGTAAAAATACGGTACTAAAGTAGGGACCCAAGAATCCATGAAAATTCTTGGGGCTACACTGGATAAAATGTCAACCTTTAAAAATCATACATCGGGGCAACTCGAGAAGGCATATGCCAAATCTGCGGCGCTAAGACGCATTAGGCGTTTTGTTCCAGCTGAGGTTACGACAAGTCTCTACAAATCCTTTCTTTTGCCGCACTTAGAATACTGCAGTCACCTCTTATTGGGTGTGGGCAAAGTGCAAGCAAGTTGTCTCCAGGACGCTAACTTTTACATTTTGAGATCTATTTTAGCTTATGGTAAAACTATCTCACATCAAGAACTACTTGGGATTGTGAACATGAAATCTCTAAAATATAGGAGACTATGCATTTCGGATTTGTTACTTTATAAATCTTTATTCTGCAACGGACCTGGCTAAATTCGTGACTTTAATTTTTTAGTTTTAAAGACTCAACTTATAACTTAAGACGTAGTGGAGTCAATCTTAGCATGCCGAGGTTCAACCTCAACTGGATGAAGAACTCTTTCACTTACCAAGCCGCTAAAATCTGGAACTCACTTGAATCCGATGTCTCCGATGTAAGGAAAGAAAACTTATCCAAGTTCGCGATGTCGGTTAAGAGTAAATCATTTTAATCCCATTTTTTAATCTTGTTTATTAGAATTAGCTTTTATCTATTCCATTCTTAGTTTCAGGAATTTTAAGTCATTATGATCCTTATATGGTGGCATTCGCAGTGGTACATTTTAGCTTTTTTATGATAAATCTAGTTATATGTATTTATATATAAAATATTTTTAATTCGCTATTTCTTAAGGTTATTTTATGTTTGCACGTACGTATTTTAAACGAGCTTTTTAGCTCACGAGACGCTACGTGGGTAAATAAACTATTGTATTATTGTATTGTATTGACCTCTACCACAGCGGACCGCTGAGGGATAAGTTTCTCCGTCTCACAATGCCATCAATGTTTTGGATCGAAACCCACCAACCATGAGCGAGGTTTGTGATACACCAATCAATAACAACCGCGATGGTACAAATAGTTCGACTCAGTAAATCGACACTGTCCTCTGATGAAGACCTGCATTGTGCGGTCGAATCGTCGCGATCAATATTAAAGTGACAATCGTGAGACAAACGGTAAAACTGACCCTTTATAAACTAGAGCACTATAATGAAATAACTTTGTGATAAAAAGCAGTAAAATTACAAGAAAATGTAGTTGTTGTGATTATTGTCCCGGCAGGGGTAATTCAATAAAACAAGAAAAGTTTTAAAAAAAAGAAAGGTTTAATTCGATGTTACAAGTGTAGGGATCAAAAGGGCACTCAGGGTCGCGGGGGGCACCTAGGGCTCATTATTGAGCATGTATTTAAAGCGTATTCACGAAGTACAAGGACTGATATCGAAAGGTTTACGAGCTATTCAAAACTGGATAAAGATGAGCGCATGAAGTTAAAGTCTTCACGTGCACATGTGACACAGAGACTGCGAGCAAAATGTTTATACAAAAGTAGCAAACGGTCTCTAAATGAGAGAGAGAGGACCAGATTTAGGATTTAATAGCAGAGCTCTCGCGCGCGCGAAGCGCAGCACCATAGGTAAGATAATTTGGTAAACTATGCATGCAACAAATTTTGGTTCTAAGAAAATCGACCGTACGGAGTACGTCCGTACGTACGTCCACCCCTTCATGTTAGCCGGGATGAAATTTTGCATTTCAAGCACCCACGCGTTTTGACTGCAAATCGCATAGCTTCCCGGACTTTTGGAGATAAAAACAACAACAACAAAGCCGATTCTTTCCTTCGACTTAATTTTAATGTCTACGTTGACGTAGATAACAGAGAAAGAGCTAGGGCGAAAGGTAAAAAACAAGGAGACTAATTTGGCTGGAAGAAAAACAAAACAATTTTATATATAACGGCAGTAAGAAAAAGGGTTCATGTTAGCGGCCACCAAAGTGAGAATGAGCGGCAGCGAAAAAAAAGTGAACAGGAACACATAAAACGTGTAACTAGGAAGTTTCTGGAAGTTTCTCCTTGTAGTCGTGCAAAACAACGGCAAAGAAATGTACTAAAAAAATGTGCAGCACGTGCAAAGTTGTTATTTTTTTGTTGTTGTTTTGCTAATTAGACCTACTAATTTTTTTGGCTGTTATCGTTGGCGTCGACGCTTAGCATTACACGATTTTATATTTTATTTGAGTAAACTATAGATATTAGACTAGCGAAAACTTTGCTTATACCCAGGCTAAATGTATACATAATCTGTTCTGACTGGTCAAAATGTAACAAGTGAGTTCATGCGGAAAAATTATGCAGCGTCTGGAAACTTGTTTACTGACAGCTGTAGCTGACAGAGTTTTATGTCATCCCTTAATGGTTTTAAGAGCTTCTGCCTGAGAGACCGGGGCAGGCTTGGAAATAGGGGTCGGCTGATTTGCCTCAAATTTGGTACACTTAGTTACTATGGAGACTTATGCAATTTGCCAAAGTTTAAGCTCCATTGCTCTTATTTGGGCTGAGTTCTAGGTGTTACCCTTTTTGGGGTCCCCGAAGGCTTTTTTTATAGCCCATTTTGGGCAGTTTTCAATACTTTGATTACAATGTCAGGGATATTTTAAGCCAAGAATAAAGTCACTTTTTATTATCTCTATCCCTAAGGGTTTTATAGCAAAACATATGGATCAAAGAAATGTTTCTGTTGTCTGTGAAATAATTGTTAAGTTAATGCTCTTAAAGACATTTTAGTGAAACTGAAAATAACCCAAATTTAAGTCGGATTTACTTGAGTACCCACTTTTGAAATAACACAATTCCGACATGAGCAGAAAGTTTAGCCCTAGGTATGTAAAAAAACAAAGAGAAAATACTAAAGTCACGGCTTTTTCACTGTGCAGCCTCGCTTTGAAGATGCTGATACAGCCACTTCCGATCTAGTCATTCCCCCTTATAATAAGGCTTATACAGAGCATGTTAGCCAAAACCTTTCCAATAACCTACCTAAATAATACTGTTTGTAGCACTTTTACTTTCTAATTCGACCTGAACGTTAAAATTGGCAAGATATGAAAATCTACTTCAGAAGAAAGTCACTTCAGGTACAACAGTCCACAGTGGAGGATTTTCATTAAAAGTGGTATTTTAATGTTCACAATGAAATCTCAAAAAGCTGTTTGTGTATCTTTATGCCTATATGTTTTTCAATTTTTCATAGTCTATTGAGGAAAACAACAATTTTTTTTGTAGCGACAGCAATCAAAACTCGATCGCATGTTGAATCCCAGTTTGTTGACAAAATATATTTTGAGGATGTTTTTTAAAACATCTATACTGGCGAATATATGCAAGGCAAATATTTCCCTTTGGTGAAAGAGTGACGCCATTTTAAACTGTTATTGAGTAAAAAGTGTTTCTAGTAAAAAGAAAGAAACCCAAAGCCCATAATTAAACCTGGGCCTTTACATTCATTTCATGTTAACTCTCTCCCCAACCACTTCACTACCACATCGTTCCGCGCGCAACACAAACTGTCCTTGCCCCTAGCGATGACTTACGTCTGTATTTCAGAGAGTTTGACATTTGTTTTTGTTTCCAGTGAGCCAATATTCCCCATGACTCACACCTGCTAACATGACTTGTTGCTCATCTCACCCGCTTTGGGCACAGGCAGCCCAAGGTCATGATCTGAGAGCGATATAGAATTTGTTTTTGTTTGTTTGTTTGTTTGTTTGTTTTATCGTATATTTCTATCTAGGTTCCGCGAAAGCTAGAAAATGCCCATAAATTAAATAGTTTCACTTGCCTTCAGCTCTAGGTGTCTTTGTAACTTCGAGAATAAGTAGGCACAAACAGAGGATGGGCGCGAGGGGCGGGGGAGGGTGAGCTTTACACGGCTGCTCGTTAGTTTTGGTTTTGCTGCAGTCTTGTTTGTGAGAACAAAACGTCACTGCGCGATACACCCAAATTTGCTTAGAGCAATGATCTGAAGAGATACAGCGTACTTTACGCTGCAGTTTTTCACTTCAATCCCTTTTACAAGAAGTGGCAAGTTGGGAAAAATAAATTCGCGAAAACTGCACGTGAACTTGCTGCTCATAATTAAATTTAAAATCTTATTTAATTGCGTTAATGATGAATTCTCATGATCAGTATCTCTTGGCAGTCCTTGGAAAAGTATAAAATTGTACTACTGAGGTAGTAAAAACAATGTCATCAATTCGATGTTCTTTCTGGAGTAATGATGACCTCCGTGGTGCTCGCGATAATTCAAAGTTGTGTGAGCCAGCCGTCAGTCTGCCTTTAGCATCTCTAGACCGCGATGTAACTCACCTTTTGATTAAAGTTGGTGCTGGAGGCACCAAAACTTCAGCCTCGCACAGACTTCAACATTTTCCTGAGTACAAACTAATACTGAATCAAGCTGGAAAGTGTGGTGTCGTGAATGCGGAAATCAAGAAGATGACGATTTGTCCGCGTCACCGCCGTAAATTCACACGTTTACGAGAACTAACTGGACAATGTCAACACCCTCTTCATAAAGGTGAAATTTCCAAATTGAAAAAACCCAAGAAGGTGACAGCAGACAAATCAGAGAGAATATACCAACAAACGAGGATCGTGATACCAATCGCTGCCGGTAAGTAATGCTGAACATTTCTTGTTTGTCGTGAGTTATTTTGGGATAGCCTTGTAATGAACAAAGTCAAATTCTATGTTCAAGAATTCAAATACCATGGACCATGGAATAAACCTAAAATCTGATACAGTGCTCGTTTTCCTTTTCTTTCCAAAGCCATTTGCAAGACCTGCTTTGACGAAAAGATTCCAGAACTTCATTTAACACCCGAAAGTGTAACTTCCAAAGATCTAGAGGTAATGTAAATATTGTAATCGCACATGTTCAATCTCAAACATACTGCAGTTGTCTTTCAGGGTGAAAATATCCTCAGCGCTGTTGTCCTTAACCTCAAATACAGATGAGTCAAATTAACCGAGACTTTTCTTTACTCAAATAAAATATTCCAGCGATGAAAGGGGTGTGAAGCGCAGTACAACTCATGACCCAATGTCAACAATTGCTATTGCGTGACTATTTGCTGGCATTAGTAGTCTTCACAGTAGAGCCGAAGTAAGCTTAGAAATATTTTTCGAGACAAGTGAATTTTAAATACTTCAAGTAAAATAAAGCTTGACACACAACCGATTCTTTTTTACCTCAGGTTAACTTAAGGTTATTTTCTCA
Organism: Porites australiensis; assembly: GCA_022179025.1. Lineage (NCBI taxonomy): Eukaryota > Metazoa > Cnidaria > Anthozoa > Scleractinia > Poritidae > Porites > Porites australiensis. The sequence goes on along the minus strand of BOPM01001078.1, from coordinate 62,899 downwards.
CGCAACGTAATTAAGATTGATTGACATGCTTTGCCTTTCTCAAAGCTCTCAAGTCCCTTGAGACTTTTATTGAATCGTTTCAACTTTTCGTCTTTAATGAGATGCAAAGTAACATTACTTGAGATTTTACTTAGGCTTTCACACACGCATTTTGGGTTAAATAAAACTTAGCAGCTCTTAAGATAGACTGCGTAGCAGGCGCCGGTGATTTTAGAGCGAAGGAAGAAAATCTCGTGGACGCGCGTGTTCCCGCGGCCTGTCCAAGTAAAAACAGAAAAGAAAAGCCGGCTCTTGCTATGCAGGCTACATCTCTGAAGTCTTACTTGCCAACCTCGTGTAAAGACAACCACTGACAGAAAACCAGGTGCTTTTGTTTTTGGTCCTAGAATTAAAATTCCAAATCGAACATTGTAACGTTTTTATCCTCTCTCGTCAGCTCTCACCTTTACAATCAATATTTTATTTTCAGGGCAGACAAGTTTTGTGTAGTGGAGGAGAGGATCAGGAGGTGGAAGTAGTACTGAAATACGTTGATCAAGACAAATCACTTATGTCAGGTACCCACTGTTCGTCACTCTTAGATTTTCCTCTGGATTCAACTTTGGAAACAAGCTTTGAATGTAGCCTTTACATTGACGAAGCAGAAGAGTTGAAAAGAAAACGATGCTTGCTAAGTGATGCAATTGTCCAAATTTCTGAAGGTAGGGTAAGTCCAATTCAAAGTACATCGAGGTTACCATGGCCTGAACTTGGTGATCGGCAACAGGGTTATTACGTGCGTAAGGCTAGAGAGGTTATTGAAATAGCTTTCAACTGTCTCGCTCTTGGAAGTGAAGCCGATTTGTGGTTTTCTACAGTGAAATCCATGCCGATTTCTCAATCAAAGCCTGACGACATCGCAGAAAGGCTAGTGGAGGCTTACAAGTTAGCTGATAACAGACACACCCGAATGCAAATACTATCATTGTTTGTAAATGCATTTAGCAAAAGCTAACTAATGGAGATTATTCCAGGTATTTCTAAACGACAAGTCGATGATGCCCGCAGACACGCCGACTTGAGAGGACCAGGAAAACCAAGCAATGCTCCAGAAATTATTAGAGTGCGCCTTGATGCAACGAAAACTGATCACTTTCTAGAGTTTTATTTCTTCATTTTCCCTTTTGCAAGATGTATCATATGGTACAAAGTCGTTGAAGTTGGATAGCGGAGAGAAACTTCTTATACCAGCGGCAATACGAACTTTGATTCCATCCCGAATCATCAAGCAATACCAAAGCTACTGCGAGAGCGTACCTTTCGAGCCATACAGTGAACGTACACTCTTCCGGATATTGGAGGTATGCTCTGCTTCAAAGCAGGTGTCGTTACAAGGACTTCATTACATCGCCACAGAAGGTGCGGAGGCTTTCGATCAGTTGAAATCCATGGTAAACGTGCTGCAATATAACGGGGTCGATGTCACCTGGGCAAATTCTATCAAACAGGATCTAAAGGCTGGTAAGAGATACCTCAAGACGGATTACAAAACTCACACGGGCAGCAAAGAGAGATGTAAAGATGACTGTACCACGTTTTCGCTCAGTGATCCGAATAATAGTGACTACTCTAGTTCATGCAACCATGAGCATGAACTATCCTGTCATGAATGTGCACGGCTTACTTGTTTAGTTGAAAAAAATCGATGAGAAGTTAAATGACAAGAACGTTTCCTTGGGAGAAGAACAAAGGGCTAGATCTCAGTATGACCATAAACAGGCCACAAATTCCATCCTCTTATGGAAGGCGCATTTGCTTCGCACAGTAGTCCAGGAAAAGGCTAAGCAAGACGTCCTAACTAACCTTAATAAAGAAAGCACCCTTTTGATCATGGACGGGGCAATGAAATTTCTGCCAATGAAGTTCCGCGAAAGGATGGACGACTTCTATGGTAAGCGTGGGAGAAGCTGGCATGTGACCTGTTGGATTAAGAGAGCTAGCGAAGATGAGGACAGAGTTGAGGTGGACACATTTGTTCACATCTTTGACTCCTGTACCCAGGATTGGTTCAGCGTTGCGTCAATAGTCGAACACGTTCTTAGCGTAATTAAGATGAAAGACCCATCCATCACCAAATTTTTCCTTCCTTCTGATAACGCCGGTTGTTATCACAACACTGAGCTTCTGTTGAGTCTCAAAGCCATGGGGGAAAGACATGGAGTGGAGTTTAAGCGCTATGATTTCTCTGATCCGCAATCGGGCAAAGACGTTTGCGACCGACATGCGACGGTGGGTAAACGAGGGCCATGACATCACTACTGCGGAAGAAATGAAAATTGCACTTGAATCTCATGAAGGCGTTAGGGGATGTCGTTTTGCAGTCGTTGAAATTGATAAATCGACCCAAAATTCACAGGTGAAAAAGATCCCAGGTATCAGTTACCTGAACAATTTTATGTTCTTTGATGATGGTATTCGGGCATGGAAAGCATATCAGATTGGGGAAGGTCATTTTTATCCGTATTCTTCCCTTACAACCAATGCTCAAGGAGCTACAGCAATAAAAGTTCTTAATCCGTTTTCGTCACCATTTAATTGCTCTGGGGCTTCAGTGGCTGGACATTCCTCCATTTCGCCCGGCCTGTTCTCTTGTGAGGAAGAAGGATGTGTTAAGATGTTTTCTACCTACAAAGAACTTCAGCATCATTTAGTTTCGGAACGCCATCTCTTCGTGGAGGAGCAAGACACTGCGTACGATGTCATCAAGAAAAAGTGGGCCAGCATCTTATCAAACGTAAGCTTACAGAAACAGCGCACTTTTCCATCAATGTGGGCTGGTCATGAAGGCGTTTTGGATTGCCAAGAAGCAGTTGAGGGATGGGCGCTTAAGACCGTCCAAAAGTCAAGCCGGATGTCTGAAGACGTTAGAAACTACTTAATCCAAAGGTTCAATGATGGAGCAAAGACAGGCAACAAAGCAGATCCAAAACAGGTTGAACATGAAATGAAACATGTAAGAAACACGACTGGTGGCTTATTATTCCAACCTTTTGAGTGGCGTACCTCAAAGCAGATTGCAAGTTTTTTCTCAAATCTCTCAAAGTCTCAGCGTGCAAAGAACATTGATGAAGGAAACCATGGTATTTAAACTGAGGATGAGGAGCCAAACATCCAGGACAAAAACTTACAACTGTTGCAGCTTGTCATAGAAAGTCAGGTACAGGCAGATCACCCAATTTTGTTCCAGGGGCATAATTTATGTCATCTAGCTAGAGAGGGAAAGATCAAAACCCTTCGACTAGATACACTGAAAAAGGCATGTTTGTCGCTGGACGTAGAAGTTACTGGATCCAAAGCAAGGAAGGACACTTTTCTTCTTGCACTAGACAAGTACATCTGCGCCCACCGATCCAAGAGCCGCAAATACTGTCATGATAGGTGTTGAACATTGTTAATGCAATTACTTAAAGACGTTAACAGTCACCCTATTACGCATAGTGAGTTTTAATGGATAAAAAGCAAGGAAAATATGTTCAGAATTCTTGTTGAATTTGACTGGCTTTCATGAACAAAGAAAACAGTGTTGAGCTATAACAGCGCCTTTTTACCGTCATAAGTTTTCAAAATTCCTTTGCTCGATCAGCTTTCACCAGGCTTGGAAGGGTGAGTTTTTTGTTTTGAAATACGCTTTTCTGTAATTTTCACCCATCCACAAAAGGAAGCCAGAATTAGATGAAGTGATGCAATCTGAGAGAATATCTATATTTAACTAACTTTAGTTTTAAGTGCAATTAGAAACATGTGCATATGAAAGAGCTCCAAACAGATTTTTTGAATATAAAAATGCCTCACTTAACCATCCTCTCATGTGAACTGTTGGACCGGAAGTGACTTTGTGAGCATCTCCAGCCGTGCATATTCATATTTTGCCAATTTTAGCCTTCAGGTGGAATAAGAAAGTAAAAGTGCTACAGACAGTATTATTAAGGTTAAGTTATCGGAAAGTTTTGGCCAATATACTCGATATAAGCTTAATTATAAGGGAAAAAAGACTAGACCGGAAGTGGCTGTATTAGCATCTTCAAAGCGAGGCTGCACAGTGAAAAAGCCGTAACCTTAGTATTTTCTCCTTGTTTTTTACATACCTAGGGCTAAACTTTCTGTTCATGTCGGAATTGTGTTATTTCAAAAGTGGGCACTCAAGTAAATCCGACTTAAATTTGGGTTATTTTCAGTTTCACTAAAAATGTCTTTAAGAGCATTAACTAAACAATTATTTCACAGACAACAGAAATATTTCTTTGATCCATATGTTTTGCTATAAAACCCCCTAGGGATAGAGATAATAAAAAGTGACTTTATATTTGGCTTAAAATATCTCTGACATTATAATCAAAGTATCGAAAAGTGCCCAAAATGGGCTATAAAAAAAGCCTTCGGGGACCCCAAAAAGGGTAACATCTAGAACTCAGCCCAAATAAGAGCAATGGAGCTGAAACTGTGGCATATTGCACAAGTCTCCATAGTAACTAAGTGTACCAAATTTGAGCCAAATCGGCCGACCCCTATTTCCAGGCCTGCCCCGGTCTCTCAGGCAGAAGCTCTTAACTGTCTTTTCTCGCTGGATGTACAAAATGAAATACTGCTGCTACCAAGAATATTTTACTATTCATGACTGGTCTGTTTATTAGGTTTTTGGTTAAGAAACGCGCCGCTTGTCGGAAATCCGATTTCGGAAAGGGTCGTCAGTTTAAAAATGAGCTTCACCTCACCTTTGTTAATGCGTAAGAGAGTTGAAAAGTCTCAAGCGGTTCTGGCCGTCTTTGGTGGCTTTCAGGACCTGCATCTCGGCTGGTAAGCCTGAGTTACTATTGTATTGATGTCTTTTTTTTTATTTTATGAAGTTGAGCATAGTTTATGCGACTAGTTTATGCACCTTGTATGCACGTTTTATAGTAAGATTTGATCAATGATGCAAGCTTCGGAACTTTTTAAAAGCCTTTAGACGTTTTCTGACCGCAAATAGAAAGAAACGTTCCGAAGAATATTGGTTTTAATCTTGGCTGTAAAAAGAAAGCTTTGAGCGATTTTCTTGACTCGCGTTCATCTTAAAAATAGCAAATACCAACATGTAAATTGGCTGTCACCGAGGACTATCGTGTCTTATAATCGGCCTTTATAGCATAAAATTATATTTCGGGCTGTCCAATTAACCTTATAAAATACCAAGGTGGTGTACAGGTGGGCAGCTGAGTTACTTTGTTTACGAATAGTTTGTTTTCTAGGCCCAAGCTACTACGATCGAAGATGATTGCTTTTTGGGGGGGTAAACATAAAGAATATGAACTCAATGAAAAATTTGTTTAACCCTTCATTAAACTGTTCGCAAACTCCTTTTTCTCTAAAATCACTTATCACTTAGCGTTTCCCTCAAAATTCACATGAATGTGCCCTAAAGTTAACTGATTTGTGGATTACAAGTTTATTGTTTGATTTAAATTCTACCTGGAGTTATGAAAACCGGTTTAGCAAACATTTTGTAATTTTTCTCAACTTCCCCTGTCTAATAGCTTGTTTACTGTGTTGTTTGCTTATGTCGTATTTTTTTGGTTTGTCTTGTGGTTAGGGATTTATGTAGAAGTGGATGTAGACAGAATAACTATCTTATTCCCTCCCCTCCCTATTTTTTTCCTACTCACAATTCTTTCTTTAACACAAGTGACAGTTATCAGTTTGAAATCAGCGGGCGCCTAAGGCTGGTTTCGGTGCCGTTTAACAGTTTAGTTTTATATATTGGCACCTTGAGAAAGGTTTCCGGAGAGCATCATGTAAAGCTCTGACATGGGACAAAGTTTTTACGATTCGCAGAGTCACCCTGATCCGGGCTGAGACAGAAAGGTGCGATATTGTTCACTTTTCTAAGGTGACCACTAAATCTTTGGCCTCGGGTACAGGCTTTTAGGAGTCAAATGAATTAGGTGAGAGCAAAATTGCAGGTGAACTTTGACACAGGCCAAGTTTTTTTCTGGTGTGAAAACAAGGCTAAGGTGATCCGCCGACCGTGTGACTCTACTTCTACTTGAATAAGACGAGTGTAAGAGAAAAGTCCAGAGGTGTTTATCTGGCAATAGGCTGAGTTTTTCCGAGTTATTCGATGATATTTCGCTTATGTTAAACGTGAGAAGATTATGCGTGGTTGTGGATAGTCTTATCTTTCAAGTGTTACGGACCGTTAAGAGCAGTTGCCGGATCGAACGCTCCGTACAAACCGTCAGCATTGCATCTCATTATTAGAGGAGCCACCACGCGCGAAGCGCGCGCTGCGGAGCACCATGGGTAAAAAAATTTGGTAAACTATCCATCCGAGAAATTTGGTTATGACGTCACCGTACGTCCATACGGACTTTCCGGGTAGAGGTAAGTAGAAACCAATTCCTCCCCTCTCCCCTAGACAGTTTTGTCCCCTATTGGTTCAAAAGCCTTTAAAAAATGATTGACAAATCAGAATCTGTCAAATGACCAAATGTTTGGTGGATTGTAGGGGCCGACCATTTGACTTTTGAGGGGGTTCTGGGTGATTTCAGGAAAAATGTCCTGCAGTCTGATTTCGAGAGGAAAAAGGCATGCAAATAAATAAATCCGGAAAAAAGTTTCGCATTTGAAGATTGAAAATACGCCGATAAAAGACACAAATGGAAAGAGAAAGTTCAAAAGAATGCCCGGTTTCCTTTTTGTGGACAAACGAAAGCTTTTCGCTATGAAATTGTCTTTCGAGGAATTTCTACAAGGCGGATCGGAGCGCTTGGCTTGTTTTGAACCAAGGTAGTGAGGTTTCTGAAGACACTTAAGGTACATTCCGTACTCTGTGATCAAAGAAAAGTACGTTTTTAAAACGGAATTTTTGTATTTATAAAGGTTTCATGGACGTTTTCTATATTTTGACATCGGTGTGAAAGAAAAACCACAAAATGTGCATTTGAAATTGATTTGTGCTATGCACTCGACCGATTTAAGTAATGATCCGGGTAAGGTGGATAGCAATTTCTTTTATTATGCGGCGACGGTGCTTTCCCCACATAGGAATGTTCTCATTTTTACACAGAGAATGCATAAACCTACATGAAGGCCGTTTACGCAATAAAATGCATTTACACTCCACTTTGAAAGGGTGTTTTTTTGTGTTAAAAGATTTTGACCAATCACAAGAGTTGAAAACAATAGCCAAGAAAAGTTTACAATTTTACATGTTCCCCACATAGGATTTCTTTGTTAGTCAAACTGACACCAGATTTTGTTATATGGAAGATGGTTGGAAAGTAAGGATGAATATATGTACCGCTTTATAAAGTTTTGTCAACTTTTGCTGTCTAAGCCAATCAGAAGTAAGTACAGACAATAGAAAAATTAGCGCCTTTTTCGCATTCCAACATGTTCGTTGCCGCTGTTGCTATCGTTCTTATCTGCACCGTTTCTTAACTTGCGTGAACGCGACGATTTAACTTGTCTTACGCGAATTGCTGTGTAGGATTAACTAATGGCTTTTTGAATAAAAATTTTCAAGAAATTAAGTTATTTATCAGTCATTGTTAATTCATAACATTAGCTCAAAAAACGACCATGAGACTACAGATCATGAGACATTCAGACGGGCCTTTTCTTGAGTTAAAACTGAAGTGTTGTTTCTGTACATGTTCCGCATTGAATTGCTTGCCATTCAAGAATTTTGCAGTTTGTAGAATTCAAGAATTTCTGCAGTTTGCAGTGTGCAGTGTGCTGCTCTTTATTCCACACCTTGTGCCCTGAATACAGCTGAGTATCGCTTGAATTAAGTTTACTGCGTTTGTTTTCAGTTGTTTGTTTACGGCTTTATATTCCCATTGAAAAAGTGAGTTTATGTAAAAAATGAAAGATTTCTCCTCTATTCTAAAACGGACAGACTCGTCGGCTTTTCGAGCTCCAGTTTGTCTTTCTTTTTTTAAATTAAAAAATGTTGTAAGTTGCTTTATTAACGTTTATATTTGTAGTGCCGTGAGATTGGATTATAATTGTTAGTAGTATAGCGAAAAAGGTTATCGTTTGCTTTCCTATGTCTGTCCTCAGAGAAAATATTATAAACCTTACGGTAAAATTTTTTTTCAGATATTGTGAGGTATAAATAAAAAGGCTACACATAACTGTTTGTCCGGGCCCGTCAAAAAAAGGGAAGAAAACAAAATATAATGGGCTTACGGGAAAACAAAAGTCCTTAAGTCGGCCTGATTTTCCTTTTAGGTCTTCCCTTAAACACAGAAACACCGACCCTAGAAATAGTAACCTGTAAATTGCTGCTACTTAAGAGATCTACAATTTAACATTTTTTTTCAATTCAGGTTTCTTTCCAGGATATTTTTTCTTAATCATTTAGCCCCTCCCTCTAAAGGTGTCTGATTCGGAAGGCTCTTAGAGATGTGAAGATTTCTTTTTTTTTTTTTTGCCTTAGAGTTCATGTTATTACTTTGATTTGATTGCTTTTATCACAAGTATAGAAAAGGAGGCCTTACTTTTAGCCCTAGCTAAATCTATACATTGCATCAAGGCACAGCTAGTGTGTAACGGTCCGTACGGATGGTAACGGTCCGTATGCTTGATTGATACGGATCGCAATTTTCCTCGTTTCAAGCGTTCTGTAAGCCATAAACCAACCCAAGCACGCTCCAAATGCAATATTCTTTGTTCTATAAGCCATAAACAACAAAATGCTTCGCCATAATTTTGTATTAAGAGTAAATGTCAGTAAAAATCAAGCAAAAATCGAAAATTCGTGGCCACAGTCAAAAAATCTATTCGGCTCATTTCTTGTCCAGGGAAAGGCTAAGGTACTACCTTCAGTAAAATGGAACTAGTTTTTTGAAATACGCTTTTCTTTTAGAATAAACCGTTCAAAAAAATTTTTGCCGTATTTGGCTATGCGCCAGCTCCAAATTTCAATATGTTCAAAATAATCGTGTTCGGTCTAAAACATAGCAGCCAGTCTTCTTTTGCTATAACTATTCAGTAGGAGCCTTGTTTTATTAATGGATAGTTTTCGTCTCAGGTTATTTTGGTAAGAAATAAACTCGAAATCTGAAGGAACATTTACAGCCCTTCAAGGAAATGCAAAAATAGGGTTAAATCATCGCGATGGAAAGGCATGTGGTAGTGCCTGAAAATCGTTGATATTACTACCATAAATTTCTAAGATACAGTCCTTAAAAGTTACAGTTTTGTTTTTCTGGGATCTTGTAAAGTTTTCAAGCGGGCGCCGACTCAATTTCCATAAAATCGCAATCTGACCTAAAATTTAGGTCACAAACAACAAGGCGTCACGCGATAGATTCGAGTAATAATAATAATAATAATAATAATAATAATAATAATAATAATAATAATAATAATAATAATTATAATAATAATTTATTCATTTATACTGCGCTTTTTAACATGTTAGGTGATCAAAAGCGCATTACAACAATAAATAACCTAAAAACTATACAAATATTAGAAGTATACAAATATATTTAATATCTAAGAGATATTAAAAGCTAGTTTAAAAAGATAAGTTTTAAGATTAGATTTAAAAGTAGAAATACATTTGATGCTGCGGAGGCTAACAGGAAGAGCATTGATTCGAGATAGATAAATGACAATTTTGGCTTATTTATAGTCTTTTGTAGTCATTGTGTTGCTTAAATGATACAGGAGAGGTGAAATAGTGTGTTTTTCAAAGTGTTGCCTTCATTCTGGACTATAACTAACGGCTTGGAAACTAAAATTTGATAGCATTTTGTTTTGAATAAGGGTATGGGCATGATTTTCAGTTGAACATGCCTAGCGAGCGTAAAAATCGCATCCAGTCTGAGGATTAATGAGAGAGGGAAAATTTTATATATTTAGGCATGACAAAATTCAAGGGAACATTGGTACTTAGAAATAACATCTCATAGGCATGGAAAAAATGGGTTCATGCCCTCGCA
>BOPM01001078.1:40404-52918 GCA_022179025.1 Porites australiensis | reverse complement strand
TAATTTCATGAAGTCCAGCGGCGCAGTTTATGAAGCTAGTTTATGCACGTTTGTATTAAGATTTGACTGAGACACTGATCTGACCTAGTATGAGGTTTGATATAAGCTTAAGCTTACAGAACTTTAAAAAGCCTTTAGTCGATATAAATTCACCTTAAATAGAAAGAAAAGACTTTCCGAAGAATATTTAGTTATAATTTTGGCTGTAGAAAGAAAGCTTTGAGCGATTTTCTTGTCGTAAGTTCATCTTTGAAAACAGCAAACACCGGGAAACCGGCGGCTTAAAACATAACTTAATCTTAAGCTTACTAGTAAAGACTTGAGGATTCTCAGAGACACTTAAATACTCATTTGTTTTCGTGAATTAAAATTGTTGTCTCTGTAAACGTTCTACCAAATTATATTTCTTTATTGATTGTTGGTAGTCTCAAAAGTGTAATTTTCATCGCTGTGCCGTTTGTTTTCAGCCGTTCATAAACATTGCTTGCAGGAGTACTCAAAATGCCGAGCGTATCAAACGCTTTTTAAGATTACACATCGTTATAAAACCATTAATAAAAAATAGACTCAATAAATTCTTTATCACGTTGAAGCGTAACTCTTTTAAAATTTCTTCGCAAATTTGACGCTTGTCAATAGTTAGAACCGGTTGGCCGTATAGGTGAATTTTTTGAAAGGTTTCGCTAATTAAAAGTCCACGCGTGCTTCGATGGTCCTTGAATGAATGCAATTTGTCTTGAAAAATTGTGAAATACTGCATTTTGTACGAGGTTTGTATAATAAAAACAGTGCCTCATAGTACTCTTTCTCCTCAGATGTGGTGTATAAAAAAAAAATAAAAGATTGGTTTGCACGCACCCAGATTTATTGGCAAGAATTTGTAAACTTGTCAAACGCAAAAAATTCGGCCTGATTTGTTTTCCACGCCTTATCTACTGTGATCAATAGCCATTATTACTCTTAAATGTGACCGAAGACTACTTTTTGGGTGTACATATAAGGCTATATCAACTCGATGCAACATTTGTTTCACCTCAAAATCACTTAGCTTTTCCCTCAAAAGTCACATGAGTGTGCCCTTAAGTTAACTGATTTGTGGAATACAAAATTATTGTTTGATTTAAGTTATGAATTTATCAATGGGAGCTTCGCTTTTAGCCGTGGCTAAATCTATATATTATCCACGCAGGCACTGACATCAACGCACTTCAAACCTCAGTAAAATGTCCATATAAAATCTCTTGCGTTCTGTGCAGAGTGAAAGAAATTGGTGGCGGTTTGGTAATAACATAAAAATACACTCTTCCTATTTGTAAAGTCGAGGTAAGTGCCGATCAACTCGATTGAGGGTCTCGATACTTCAACCTACCCTGGGCAACCCCTCGAAACCCCGGCGCATTTAAACCTTTTAAAACAGCCTGTCCCGTGTTTAAATTCTCCATTACATAAGCTCTATGTGGTGGCCAAATGCTCCTCCCAAAGAATAAATGTTTTGAGATTATGAATTCGAAAAAAAGGCCTTAACAGCCGTGATTTTCCGGACTTCACATTATGTTGATCGGCAATTGAACTACAATTAAAATATAACACTCGATCTCGTTCTGATACATGAGATACATCACACCTTCAAAAGTCCACTCAAAAATGCAGTCCTAATGTAGTGTGTTACTTTTGAAGTCCTTGCCGGACAACTATTCGTCTAAAAAGTCGTTTTTTACCTTTACACTCCTCCATCTCACTCACATTTCCAGTTCAAATACTTTACTCCACCCAGGCAATCGTCAAATGCTCCTCTCCCCTGGGAGGGGGACATAAGCAAGGTATGAATACCGCAAAACTACACAGCATTACGTATAGATACCACACAGAATAACATGCGAAAACCGCAAACCGCTTTAGAATTTACTGGAAAATTTCTAAATACCGCAAACGGCTTGGTTTTGTAAAACCGCGATACCGCAACTTAAGATAAAAATTCCCGCAAAACCGCATCACCGCAAACCCTTAAGCCCCCTTCCCCTGGCACATGTGATGGTCAAATGCCCGGTGGGTTGTTGAAGTTTCCAATTGATCAGCGAACATTGTCTCGATCAACGTCAGTTTCCATGATAATGTCGGCGTGCGAAGCCTTCTCTGCGGACCATTCTGCTGATAAATCTACTCGGGATAGTGTTGTCTCCAAGGGTTTGTATGGGAGATTGAGGTTCCCCCTGATAGAGTTCTGATGAGCTATTTTTCGAAATTTACTGCTATTTATTATTAACGTGGACTTAGCTGAACATGTACTCGCCCTTGCCTCAAAACGTTGCCTTCTGTGTTCGGCCGTATATAGTCATGGGGTAGTGGAGACAAAAGACCATTTTTCGCTTTATTTAGATTAGAGGCAAGCATAACACTTGCGTCGATTTCTTAATCCAAAATAATGGTGTTGAAATGATCATAGAGCGTTAAAGCATCTAATAATTAGCAAGTGGGTGCTCACAGGTAAACTTGCTACCAGGCTTCAAGTCTCCCGGGGGGTACTCCTGTTGGTTGTGTTCTGTCCGGATCTCAAAATCCTGACCCTATTTTGGACCAAAAAATGCGAGACAGCAGTGACTATTGCTTGTGTCCATCTCAGTTTATCAAAAATCCAGGGAAAAGCGCAATGGGGACGAGGATGAGGGGGGGGGATATCTCAAGACATCATAGAATCTATGAGTCCCATGTTCATCAGTTATCCTCATTGATAAAAAACAGACAGCAAAAGTACGTGTCTGAGGCAAAAATCGGGGGCACCCAACGACGGTTTCCTCCTAAATACACTGAAAACACTTTTTAGGCTATCCAGAGTAATTTTAGATATCTAGAAATGCATTCGAAGTGCCGCTATAAAACTTGTATCTGTTCGGTCATCCTAGGGGAACTTGAGTACTTTCGAAATTACAAAGGCTTCAGTATTATTTTCCCCAAAATATTAGGTGCAATTTAACGTATTACGAAGGAGAGAATTTTTCTGATTCCTCTTTCCATCACAGTTTTGAATCCGAAAATTTTAGGTTTCCTTTTTTCTACGAAAAATCGCCTAACCTGGGGAGTGAAATGTGAAAAATTAAACTTCCGAAAATCGCAGATATTCAACAGAAAACAGTCCTTGGGCACCCCTGAAAAATGTTCACCCTATATACATGCGATTTAGGTAAGGGCCCGTAAGTGTGTGCATATAGGGATAATTAGGCGCACGTGGAGTTACCCTGTCCTTCCCTCGCGCGGACCTGCCACGCAAATAAATATTACAAAACAACTGAATGTACAAACTGGTCAAGAACAACTCCTGTCCGGCATCAAGAATGACCTCATTCACTAGTCTCGTAGCGTTGTGATAAATATCGCTTGCAAACTAACTCCTGAGCTACTTTACCTCTCGAATCTAGAAATAAATGTTTCACTAATGTATTCAATATAGTTGATGTACCTGCAATTAATCTTTTTTTTCCTTGGAAAGCAGAATTTTTAAATAACTTCTTATTTCATGTTTTAACTGACGTAAGAGTTCTTTAAAAAAAAAATCTGTGCTTCAAAAGTATTGCGTGACCGTTATGGAAATTTGACACGATCAGGTGAACCCCAGGTCAGTGTTATTTTGAGTTACTTTGATCTTGCCTAGTCCCTAGGCCTCATTATTATGGGCGGCCGATGCGTTTCGGGTCACGTGGTCCGAGAAAGTTTTTGAGGCCTAGACAAACTCGGAGAAGTGAGACATTTTGTCTCACTTGGGCGGAGCTTTTGGAAGCGGGCGAGCTGTCAATGACTTTTCCGCGCTGATGAAAGATGTCAAGCAGCCATGGAGAGTACAGAGGATAAAGAGGAAAAACTGAGCATTTTTATTCTATGCACGTTTTCATTGTTGAAAGTCCTTTGGCCTTTCTTTTTCATTTATCTCATTAAACTAATTTGAGCTTTATTTCATCTCGAAAACTATTTAACAGCGTCGCAAAAAATATTATTTGAGCAAGAATCGGAAACTAAGCTAAGGAAACAATTCTATATCTATTCTTGGATATGAAAAGCTATCTTTCTTTTCTCTATTTTCGCTTGCTCCTATAAATTTCTCGTTATCATTTCACTTCGAAATATTTTATGTAATCTAATTTTTGCATTTGGAAGCTTATCAAACTAATCGGACGGGCTGTTGAATTTGGTCTCTAAATTTGGTAGAATGTCAACAAACTACTGTTTCAAATCTTTTTATCAGTAAAGAAATATCATTTTAATGGTTCATTTGAAAATGAACTAAAAGAGAAATTACTTGCACGTTATACAGTAGTATTCTTTCCGAATCAAAGCAATATTTTTGTTCTTTAATAACAGAAACCAGGTTAGTTATTTTTGAAATAGTGTCAATAGTGCCGATCTTTAAGCGAAGGATATTCACGCGCAAAGTTATTTGTAGATTATTTCAGTTGAACGTGTGAACTTTTCAAATGCAAAAATGCTCAGGCATGTGCACTCCGAGATTGTCTAGGCGTCTCCCGGCCGTTCGTCTCGGGTACGTCACCGAAATGCATTGACCGAGAGGGCCTGGAAAGACGCCGTACAGGGACTAGGCAAGCTTTGATCGTATCTTATGGTGAGGGAAAACGAAGACTAAATCGAAATCCTTTTGGGAAATTCCTGCAGATAATTAGAGCAGTTTTCACTTCAAAATAGTAAGATGCGATGTGAAACGTCTGGCAGAATCTCAAGCAAGTGAGGAAAATGCGGTATGTCTACATGATAGTGGTAACAGTGCACTTTAGATATAACTTCAGATGGATTTCGGCTCCTGGGTTTGTGTTAAATTTGGGAGCTTTTTAGCGCTTTTGTTCGTTTACGTGCATTGAAACTGAATTTCAGCATTTTCTGTCACTTTCTGCCTTTATAGATGCCGAATAATATTTGTTTAATTTGATTTAACTGGGCGCTCACGTACAAGTTATTGCTTTTTATAACAAGGCGCCATTTGTAATTTGCTGTAACTCAATTGCTGTTTAAACTCAGAAGAGTGAAGATCCCAGAGAAATAAGACAATATGTACAAAGAACCATCCGTCCAGGATAGCTAAATGAAGGTTGGTTAATTTTGAGACACTACCACATATATTTTTGTTGAGTTGTTCGGAACCATGTTTCGCGTGTCGTTCAAACGTCCGAAAATGCTGTTTACAAATCCGCTATTAACTTTCTTATTAAAGACATTAAACCACACATATTACTATTTTAAAAAAGAGGAAGACTTAGTGTACACAACTATAGTTAAAAAGCCAGGCCTGAATTTAGTTTTTGTGTCCGAATAAGGACTTCCTGTAAATCGCGTAATTTCACGTTTAAAACCAGTCAAATTCTGATATTTTGGGTCGAGACGGTTTTTTATTGTTTGTGGCCGTTAAAAAGAGTATTTTCAAAAACTAACCTCATTTCATTTCATTACACATCTCAGGCTTACTGCACACAAAAAAGGAGCGAAATCGATTTTTGACCGTGGCCGCGATTTTTCCGATTTTGTTTGATTTTTACAGACATTCACTCTTAATAATGTTTTACACCGTCACACATCCCTGTCCACTTTCGTGACACATACTTACGAGATCTCCGAAACTCTTACAAAAATAGGTCCTCTAAGACTATATGAGGTTACTGGTGGTGAGTGACAATACAAATGGTGATAAAAGAGTTCTCTCCCTTTTTTTACATCAGGATTAATTTCAAAAAGAACATAAGAGTCAACTGAGGGTCTATGTACTGATTAAAGATGTGTAAGGCGTGGGTAAGAAGTCAGTTACGTTGAACGTGAAATAGGCTAAATGTTCTTGCATGGTTGATGTTGGGGTAAAGATAGGTAAACTTTAAAAAAGGCAAATCGTCTTTTTGCAACATTTTGCAGGGTTGATTTCCACTGTCGCGTAACATTTACTTGTGTAAATGAAATAGAGGCAATGCATGAAAGGCCAAGCTTTTTTTTTAACTTTGTTGTGAGTGAAAATTGTTGTCTCTGTAAATGTTTCACAGAATTATAATTATTTTAATGATTGTTAGTTGTCCCTCTTGCAATTTTAATTGCGGTGCCGGTTGCTTTCAGTCGGACATGAACATCGCCTGAAGGAGTACTCAAAACGCCGCTCGTATGAAACGCTTTGAAAGTTACACATAGTTAATGTATATATATTTAGCCAGGGCTAAGAGCGAAGCTCCCGTTAATAAATTCATAATTTAAATCAACCAGTAAACTTGTAATCCACAGGGCACATTCATGTGACTTCTGAGGCAAAGGCTAAGTGATTTAAGAGAAAAATAATTTGACGGTCCAGGAGTGAAACAAATTTTACATCGAGTTAATAGTCTTATTTGTACACCCAAAAATAGCAATCATGTTCGATCACAGTAGATTAGGCCTGGAAAACAAATAGACCTATTCGCGTATTGTATTTAAGTCGCCCACTACCTTAATTTTATAAGTTTAATTCACAGTCTCTTCAACAACTCCGTTTGAGAGACTATGGATAATTGGACAGCCCCGAAATATAATTTTATGAAACACACCATAGTCCTCGGTGGCAGCCAATTTACACGTTCCAATTCCTCTGTCTAAAAGGGAGGCCAAAATGAAAAATCAGGCCGGATTTTTTGTGTTCGACAAGTTTACCTTACAAGTAAATCTTGGCGACAAATCTGGTGGCGTATAAACCAGCCTTTTAAATATACTTTTTTTCATCACGTCTAAGGTAAACAGTACTATGAGGCGCTGTTTTTTTTTTGTTGTTGTTTATTTGTTTGTTTGTTTGTTTTTTATCACACAAACGTCGGACAGAATTTGTTCTTTTTTCCTCTATTTAAACCTATAATTCGGCAGGTTTTCACAATTTTGCAAAACAGATTGCACTCATTCAATATCCAGGACGATCGAAGCACGCGCTTCCTTTGCACACCAAATTATAGCATTGACCACATTATAAAACGTTTTCATGAAGAGAGAATGCCGGGACTTTTCAGTTAGAAAAAATCTTTTCAGTTTGGAAAATCTGGTCCTATGTGATATGCAGGGTAATAATTGTTTGTCTGCTACACAGCCGTTTTTAGTGTCGTCACGCAACGCTCCTCCCCACCAACGGCTGCTGAAAATCGAACCACATTCCTTTCTCTTTGTTTTTGTGGTCTAACGAACAAACCAATCATGTATAAGAAAGTGACAATACGTGAGCAGCTAGGGGCTAGGAGCGGACACGCTTCTCAGTTTTCGACGAATCAATCAATCGTCGCTGGATTTTTATGCGCTCTGTGTCTGCAAGCAACGAAAAGGTTATTTGCAGAAAAGTTTGTTTTAAGCGGTTAACAAAATTCCAAGTAAAAAAAAAAAAGTTTGATAGGCCAACAAGATTCTTACCAGGATCGGTTGGTTCTTTTTAACTTGCAAATGTATGATGAATTTTATGTGCCGAATGTGCTCATTGTGTTGTTATACATGTGAGTTTGAAAACCCTCAGGGGTACTGATTCAAAGAAAAGCAATCTTATAAACTATCGATAAGCGATTTCCCGAAACTACACCCTGCAACTTTATCAGCACATCCATGTTGTGCATCATATTTGCTCGAATTGCTTGCTGTTGCTGCCTATCTCAAACATTTTGAAAGGACTCCACTACGACAACACTACTCAAGTGGATTGCTTATTTTTTACGCGACAATTTTGATCGTTCTGTCATTCACACATGGGGCACCGATAAAAGCAAAGCTGTGATTGGAGGAGTCACAATACCGCAAACGTGGCGCGAACACCTTCCAGAAAATGGGAGCTAAATTCTAATTGGCTAATCGCGGGAAAGGAATGTGGTTCGATTTTCAACAGCCGTTAGTGGGGAGGAGCGTTGCGTTACGAAACTAAAAACGGCTGTGTAACAGACTAAATAATTATGGGCTTTTAGCGAAAACGATAAAAAAAATTCCCAAAATCACCTTTTCGGCCAGCCGGACGGGTTCTCACTTTTGACAAGCACCAAATTTGCAATGCGATTAATAGAGTCACCATTTACGCTTCAACATGATAGAGAATTTGTTATGTTTAGGTTTTATTTCCCTTTATTTATAAAACTGTTTATGGTTTTGTTATGTGTAACCTTTAAAAGCGAGTGATATTTACGCACGGCGTTTTGAGTATTCCTGCATGCGATGTTTATATACGACTGAAAACAACCGGTCCAGCGATAAAAAATGCGAGAGGGACTACTAACAATCAAAAAAATAAATATAATTCGGTGAAACATGTACAGAGACAATAATTTTCATTCACGAAGACAAGTATTAAGAGAAAAGTGTCTCTGAAAATCATGAGTCAGGTAAGCATAAGCTTATTTATGTTTTAAGCCGGCTTCCCTGTGTTTGCTCTTATTCAAGATGAACTCGAGGCAAGGAAGTCGCTCAGAGCTTTCTTTTTACAGCCAAAATCATAACTAAATATTCTTCGGAACGTTTTCTTTGAATTTGCGGTCAAAAAATGTTTCAAGGCTTTTTAAACCTGCTACTATTGTCGCTTAGATCATTGCTCGTGTATAAACTTAAACCGCATAAACTACGCTCGACTTCAGGAAACCGACAAAAAAACCACATCAAAGACAATAATTGCTCAGGCTTACCAGTCAAGATGCTGCTCCTCATGAAGGTCATCAAGTGAGGCCAGAATCGCTTGCGACTTTTCAACCCTCTTTATACGCCTCAAGCAAAGGCAAGTGAGTAAGCTCCTTTTTGAAAACGATGCCATCCGAAATCGGATTTCCAATGACTTTGACAAGCGGTGCATTTCTCAACCAAAGGCGCAATAAACAAACCGGCCATGAATTACGGACCAATCTTGATAGCAGCTGTATTTCATTTTGTATATCAAGTAGAAAAAGACAGTTAAAAACATCAGAAGATGACACAAAACTCTGTCAGCCTTAGCTATCAGTAAGCAAGTTTCCAGACGCTGCATAAATTTTCTGCATGAATTCACCTGTCAAATTTTGACCAATCAGAGCATAAAAATTGGACGTAGAGCGTGATCAACGCGTGACTATGGTGAGAAACGTCAAAAGCGATTGCCTTCGCTGCATGTAAAAGCCGGTTGAATTTTCGCGTCCGAGGTCAGTTTGAAATCAAAATTTTAAAAGTGCGGCTCATGAACACGACTTATTTCATATGCATTTCAAAAAAATGGAATTTGAGCCTGCGATCATTTGAAAAGTAGCAACTTGTCAGCGGATAACTTCAAAAAAACACTCGAACTCAGTGGGTCGATACCTGAGCCCGCGATACGGTCAGGCGATACTGGTCAGCAGATACACTATTTTGACAGCTGTCAATTAATCAAAACATGGATGTACAATATCAGGTTGCAGGCTCCCAAACTAGCTAGAAAGTGTGAGATTAAACATTGGTGTGCCTGTGACGCGGACGAACGGAAGGTTGGAGGGCTCCATTTTTTTTGAAGGACGACATACTGTTATTATCAGAGGCAATCTCTTTTTCAATTATTCTACTATTATTAGTATTCTCCCAGTTCACGTTCGCATTTCCTATTATATTTTCCTTAGACAGCCATTTTCCCTGGCTTTTAAGAGGGGTAGTGGCCTTTTTTTCGATAATTGATTTGTAAACGGTTTTACGGGCTTTTCTGAGGTTAATAATGTTTGCCCAAAGGTCTTGGTTTTGGGTCCTCTGTTGGGTTGTTGAGAACACTTTTGCCTGAACAGTTTAAGGGCTGATACTACCTTAAAGAATTCTAGAAAGTTAGTCTTGATTTTATATTTAGAAGTAAACGCAGTATAGCTTACTATAGAATTTCCGTCCGTATCAAGGATGTCTTTAACATCTTTCACGACTGCGGTGAACCAAGATTTATTGAAAATTAGTTTGTTCTCTATTCTTATGAGGGAGTTGTGCCAGATCTGAGCTGACGTGAAATCTAGATTGTGGTCCTTATAATTTAGGGTCATCCAATATTCCATAATCTCAGCTAAAAACGGATCTCGTAGATTAAGTAAACGAACGTCTTTAGGGCTTAAGTTTCCCCAGAACACTAATTTCCCTCCGAATTGTGCTAGTCGATGATTGAAAAAAAGCTTCCATTTCCCTGTATCTTGATCATCTAAATAGCTTTTAACCCATTTCATTTTTAAGGCCTGGTTAAAACTAGCAATATCGATCATCTTTAGCCCTCCCTTACTGTAATCGTTGATCATTTCTGTTCTTTTTATTTTGTCCCCTTTATTGTCCCAAAGAAAATCGTATAACAGAGCGTTAATTTCCTTTATGACCCCTTTCGGTGTCGGAAGGGAGGACAAAACGTAAACAATCTGAGATACTGCTAGAGCTTTTAGAATGGCAATTTTACCCATAAGTGTGAGTCTTCTGGCCGACCAGCTCCCGAGGATTTTTTTAATCTTTTCGATTTTCTCAGTGAAATTATTGTCAATATTGGCTGGCCTCGATGTCGAGAACCAAACTCCTAAGGCGCAGACCTTTCCCTCTGCCCAAAAGGTAGGTTTACTCGAAGGAATAACAGCATTAGTATTCTTGTGTGAACCT
Source organism: Porites australiensis (assembly GCA_022179025.1). NCBI lineage: Eukaryota > Metazoa > Cnidaria > Anthozoa > Scleractinia > Poritidae > Porites > Porites australiensis. Next base: position 42,343 of record BOPM01001078.1, on the reverse strand, counting down.
ATCCAGAGGGCTTCAGTTTTCTCATAGTTTGCTTTCAAACCTGATACATTTGCAAATATGTCTAGTACGTATAATGTTCTCGAAAAAGAGCGTTCTGAGCCATCTAAGATCATTGTTGTGTCATCTGCATATTGGGACAGTCTACAATCTGAGTTACCCAATTTGATACCGCGAATTTCTGTATCCCTTCTTACTGCGTTACCCAAGATTTCAGCACCTAAGATAAATAAATAGGGAGACAGTGGGCACCCCTGTCTTACTCCACGATGTAAAGAAAAGAAGTCGGATGCCCATCCATTATTAAGGACACAGCCACTTATGTTCGTATAAAATAGTTTAACCAGCTTACCAAGGATGTTCCAAAGTTAAAGTGTCTTAGAGTTTTCTCTATAAAAGACCACTCTATACTATCGAAGGCTTTTTCAAAATCTGCAAATAACAAAAGGCCCGGGGTTCCATATTTGTGTGGTTAATAATACTCTCAATAAGTCTGATATTTTCTCCTATAAATCTGTTTTTCAAAAAACTGGTTTGATCATTATTTATTATGTTCGCCAAAAATTTCTTTATGCGGTTTGCTATGGATTTAGCTGCGATCTTGTAGTCGCAATTGAGAAGAGTTATAGGTCTCCAGTTCTTTAAAAGGTTAGCCGGTTTGTTTTTTTTTTTTTTTTTTTTTTTTTGGTTAGAGGGTAATTAGACCTCTTCTTTGAGAAATTGATAAACAACGTTTATTTTATATATACTGAGATTTTCGCATCAAATTTTGCTGTGTGAAAAAGCGTTTGTTTTTTTTTTTTTTTTTTTTTTTTTTTTTTTTTTTTTTTTTTTTTTTTTTTTTTTTTTTTTTTTTTTTTTTTTTTTTTTTTTTTTTTTTTTTTTTTTTTTTTTTTTTTTTTTTTTTTTTTTTTTTTTTTTTTTTTTTTTTTTTTTTTTTTTTTTTTTTTTTTTTTTTTTTTTTTTTTTTTTTTTTTTTTTTTTTTTTTTTTTTTTTTTTTTTTTTTTTTTTTTTTTTTTTTTTTTTTTTTTTTTTTTTTTTTTTTTTTTTTTTTTTTTTTTTTTTTTTTTTTTTTTTTTTTTTTTTTTTTTTTTTTTTTTTTTTTTTTTTTTTTTTTTTTTTTTTTTTTTTTTTTTTTTTTTTTTTTTTTTTTTTTTTTTTTTTTTTTTTTTTTTTTTTTTTTTTTTTTTTTTTTTTTTTTTTTTTTTTTTTTTTTTTTTTTTTTTTTTTTTTTTTTTTTTTTTTTTTTTTTTTTTTTTTTTTTTTTTTTTTTTTTTTTTTTTTTTTTTTTTTTTTTTTTTTTTTTTTTTTTTTTTTTTTTTTTTTTTTTTTTTTTTTTTTTTTTTTTTTTTTTTTTTTTTTTTTTTTTTTTTTTTTTTTTTTTTTTTTTTTTTTTTTTTTTTTTTTTTTTTTTTTTTTTTTTTTTTTTTTTTTTTTTTTTTTTTTTTTTTTTTTTTTTTTTTTTTTTTTTTTTTTTTTTTTTTTTTTTTTTTTTTTTTTTTTTTTTTTTTTTTTTTTTTTTTTTTTTTTTTTTTTTTTTTTTTTTTTTTTTTTTTTTTTTTTTTTTTTTTTTTTTTTTTTTTTTTTTTTTTTTTTTTTTTTTTTTTTTTTTTTTTTTTTTTTTTTTTTTTTTTTTTTTTTTTTTTTTTTTTTTTTTTTTTTTTTTTTTTTTTTTTTTTTTTTTTTTTTTTTTTTTTTTTTTTTTTTTTTTTTTTTTTTTTTTTTTTTTTTTTTTTTTTTTTTTTTTTTTTTTTTTTTTTTTTTTTTTTTTTTTTTTTTTTTTTTTTTTTTTTTTTTTTTTTTTTTTTTTTTTTTTTTTTTTTTTTTTTTTTTTTTTTTTTTTTTTTTTTTTTTTTTTTTTTTTTTTTTTTTTTTTTTTTTTTTTTTTTTTTTTTTTTTTTTTTTTTTTTTTTTTTTTTTTTTTTTTTTTTTTTTTTTTTT
>BOPM01001078.1:12237-28187 GCA_022179025.1 Porites australiensis | reverse complement strand
AGGTATTTCGAAATACCCGCACATGTCTTTCAACACTAACATTGAAAGATGAAAGTTTGTTGCTGTGATAATTATGACAAAAACATAAAACTGTTTCACTTCACGATTTCTGGTGATAGAAAGATGTCTTTTTTTTTTTAACTTATATTTCACGTATTTGTTTGGATCCCGCTGCATTTCGGACAAATGAACGCTGTCACGCGACAACATTTCCAAGATTCAACTCTCCTTAGCAGATGGTAATTTCTAGTCATAGGCGTACGGGCCGGGGGGGGGGGGGCGAGGGGGGCTGCAGCCCCCCCAAATTTTGGGCAACCCAGATTTTTTGGGCAGTGAGAGAAAATTTGGGCAAAGTCAGTTTTTAAAGACGTCTCCATGTTTATTTAATTTAATTATTTTGAAGACCTAAATATTAACCTAAAGTCGGCTTAATAATCCAGTTATATTACAGTGGTTGCCTAGCATGTGATGAGTAATTTACATATATGCAGTTTTTTTTATATTGTTGGGCACTATACTGCACTGCACTAGCTGGAATGGGCTATTTCCAGTCGTGAATTGCTTAAAATAAACTTTCTTATAACTTTCTAGAATCATCTCCACTCGAAGAACAGTGTATGGCAGATAGCATCAGCAATGGGTATGAAAATGAAGAAGTGGCTGACTACTGAATTCTCAGTTTGAATTAGTATAGCGAGAAGAATCTTAATTCTTTTAAAAAATCTATCGAGCGGTTCCATGAAATTATTCGCTACTTTGTTAAAGTAGACCCAAATGTTTACAAAACTGCTAACAAGAGTGCCTCGATGACTAATCAAATCCTTCTTTCGATCCTAGCAATCAAGCAGAGCTATCTCCACGATCTTTCACACATGTTTTTAAAAAGATTAAAACTGCTATGAGGTGACAAAGGCATGTCAAAAGCGCTTCGTTTTGTACAGATAACGGCCAAACATCAAGATTTTCCTTTTCCTACCGTATTTCTAATAAAACAAACTTCATTCCAAAATATCTCGATAACGCTCTTAAGGTTTTGTTTACACTTCATGAACATCAAGGCGACCGTATTGGAGAAAAATGCTCCTGTGAACGATTTTGTAAGGTTCCCCGTGCCGAGAACCATTGCTGAAGTAAAATAGGTGAATGGGGTCATTCCGTTGCTATGACAGCTCCAATGTCATTGCAACCCTGATGATGACAAATTTTCATCTTAATACAACTGACGTCGCAATTTTTCCAAATGTTTGTTTATGGCGACGTAGTTTATGCTCAGACTTGGTATTGATCCTGAAAAACTGTATCGAGCCACCTTCATATGCCAGGATGGCCTATGTTGTTGCAATATGGTCCTCATTTCTTTTCGACTCTTTCGTAAAAATTTGGGCAACTTGAGAGATTTTTTTGGGCAAATGGTTTACCGCCCTCCCTGGCAAAAAATTTCCCGTACGCCTATGTTTCTAGTTATTCTCTTTTTCTGCGAATGTTTCATTTTCCTTTCTCTTTTAATTCTATATACTTCTATTTAGGATGGTTTTGAGCGCCTAGCAAGGCTTAAAGTGGCGTTTACCACGCTATCCTTGGCCATATTGGCAACAGAGAAGTGTTTCGCCGAAGTGGCAACTTAACGATACATACGGTAACTTTGAACGGTTTTTACAACGTCAGTATACTTTGGCCGAAAAATGTTTTTCCAAAAACGTGATGTATATCCCTCCAATGTCTGATTCATCACTGTGATTGCTTTCAGCAGCGTTGGACTTTTGAGAAATTATTATTTTAAAGTCAACTCCAACGCTCCATCTAATTTAATATGCAATATTTGAAAATTTATTTTTTATTCCCTCCCAGCAGTTTTTCGATGTTTATCGAATGATATTGCATTAAAAGGCCTTTTTCTTAATCACTGTGTGGTTTTCTCGTTGTTGTACGTTGCGATAGTGATTTCTGAACCGTTTTTTGCGAGAGCTTATTTTAGGCCTGATTTTACTGCTATCAGACGGAAAAAGTTTTCGGCTCGATATTTTTGGTTTAAAGCGAAACTGAAACAAAAGAAATTCATTTTTGAATAGTATTCGGTAACCTCTACTTGGGAGATAAAAATCGGCCGTTTTTATTTTTTAGCCGGAAATCATCGGTCGTTTCTTAGGCGCAGGGCCTCTTAAAATGTCATTAGTGATACGCAGTAAGGCTGTTTTAGTACTGTTATCATTTCGATAAGCCGATTATGTTGCGGGGAATAGATAGTTTTGAAGGAGATAAGAGTATATTTGGGACAGAGCACATTTTTCAATGACTTTGGATAGAAATGGCAAGTTAGTGGTTGGCCGATAATTCTTGAGGCCACAGGATCAAGTCCTTTTATCTTAAGGACCGGAGTAACACGACCATGTTTCAACGCTGACGGAAATACACCACAAGAATACGAAGCATTCACTAGATGAGTGATTGGCGCCAGGAATTCTATGCTTTCCTTCAGTAGACTTGTGGGAAAGGGATCCAAAGAACAGGTCTTTGAGTTCGATGCCATAATAGTACTCTTGACAGTCTTAACTGACGCGTTAGTAAACTTGTAGAGAAAACACAAGCCGTCACTGGATCAGTATCAGGAATCATGGAGTCATTGACTATCTGATTACGGATGTCTTAACCTTTGTCGAGGAAAAATTTAACAACCAATTTGCCAGCGTCAGGTCACAATAATGACGTGGAAGAGACACAGCCCAACATGAAAAAAAGCTATCAACAACTTTAAACAAAAGGTTTTAATCAGCATTTGCAACCTTGTTCTTGTAGTACTCTGTAATTCTTGTCAAGATTTGTTATGTTCTTGAAAGGTACTTTTTTTCTATTGTATAAAATTCATATCACATCGTCGAGTCTTCTCATCTGACCTATTCTGACAATTTTGCAGGGAGAGCATTTAAGGTGGTTTTTTTTTAGCGCCAATCCTCTGGTCTGTTTTTTTGCTGATATCTTTCTCTTTACAGAAGCAATTCATTTCAATTTCGAATGAAAATCTTCCTCGATCTTCATAGTTCGTAGCGCTTCATTGCATTTCAAAGCTGACACCGTATGACGCATTCTCCGCAAGTGCGTCACACCTAGCAACGCAGTCACGTATCAAAATCCAAGGAGGCTATAGAGATTAATTAGCATTTTTTTAGGCTTCCAGGAGCATTTTACATAGCGGTGATTCACAATGGCGGGCAAGAAGGGGGGAATCGATGATAATTTCCTCGTGAAATTTGCCAAACACACCAAGAGCATATCAATGAAGAGATCTTTGTTCGACCAAAGGTTAGAATTCCCGTACAGCTGAGATATTGATTTCAAAAAGTGGATCAGATTACAAAATAGCCAATTGTGCCCTCGAAGGTAGATTATTTGGAGCTGAGTCGTGATCGCACACATGATTATTCTATTTTACGTCCTTATTTGTGTAATGCTTATTTTTTTAAAAAGAACCTTCAAGGATTTTTCTAAAATTTTATTTGCCACCCTAGGGGATAATTTTTTAACACCTTTTGGGTGACATGGCGGAGTTTATTTTTATATATTTTTTAGTTCCTCAAGAAACAAGGAATACTGTCATTGTGCTGATAAATGTGCAAAATTTGCCACTGCAGATATCTTAAAAACATGTTTTTACCATGATCAAAGCATCGAGAACAAAAGGATCTGATTTTATTTAACGAGACGCCAAAGCATTTTTTCCGAGTAATTTATCCACCCAAAATCCTAAAGTGCCACCGCACACCTTCCCTAGGGATCAAGACAACACAAAGACAAGGCGGAAGAACGTTTCACTTTCGCTTTTCATGTTTCCTGTAAGGGGTGCACCCACAGATAAACTTGCAATCTGAATGAAAGTAAATGTTACAACTACTCTGTTCACATGCAACAACGAATGTATTTAATGCTAGTTTATTTAACGAGTTGCTATTTCATAGTACACAAGATCGCTTCAAACTTGCCACATGTAATTTAATTATTTCATTTGTTACAACAAGAGTATATTTGATGGCGTATATTTTCACTTATGTTTATTTTAATAGATTTTATAAATATATATGACTTTTTACAAGTAACCTGTATGTCAATAATAACTCGATTGGAAACACTTGCTAAGCAGGCTATACCTGATCCCATCTGTGTTATGGGACACCTTTGTAGATTAAAGATGTAGAGGTAGAGGTATCGAATATATTTCTGTTTCAAACGACATTGGCAGTAACATGCTCTCAATAAAATCATTATACTTCAGCTACAATTCTAAACTAATCGCCAGTAGAATGCTGAATAAAGCAGCCTTTAGGTTTCGAGAAACTGGCCGCTTTATAAGGAAGTCAACCGTGCGATGATCTATGAACGCGCAACAACGTAAATTATTTATCCTCCAGGAATGAAATTTTTAATCAAAAAAGATACAGTCATGAATAACATAAATACCTTCAATCTGGACCTTATCGACTCCCTGGTCGCTCTTTCTTCCTGCATTAGCTTGCTGGGAGGTTGAGCTCAATTGAGTGATGGCTTCTCTTCTTTCGTTCGTTCCTTCTCTCGGAACGTCAGAAGCACGCGGAAGCAATGGCAAGTCCTTGTTTCCACAATTAGGACGCTCCATGTTCTGGACTCCGCATTGTTTTGAAAAGAATCAAAATGGATGTTACTGAGTGACTGAACCGCAGAGGATGATTTGTACGTTTGCTGGCTCCCTAAAAAATGAACTATGGTTGTGTTTGCTGCAATTCTATACCACGCTGATTTGTCAGAAATTAACCGGAAGTGTTCGGGGGACAATCTACGATCATCGGTTAAAAATAGCTAAAAAACCGAGAGGCGGGGTACTTGAGTTCATTTTTGCTGGGTATGTGCCGCTGGCCTCTACGAGCCCCTAAGAGCCCCTACCCCATTATTCTGTGGCCATTACAGACCCCATCTTAGTCACTTTTGGGCAAATAAATAAGCCCCTCCATGTATAAGCCCCCCAAACTCGTAACGCAAAAAACCCTCCGTTAAATCGCCCCTCCGAATATAAGCCCCCGGGAGCTTGTACCTGGAAATTGCCCTCAAACACAAAGTAATAAAACAAAGCAAAAACGGTACAGTAACATATAAATTTTTGTATATATTAGTATTATTATTTTTGCCAAAGAACTATTACGTGTGCCAAATGATTGCAGTCATAAATCAACAAACCTAAGATCAATCCTGCTGACCCCGAAGAAGCTCTTAACCTGACGAACATCGTCTCAAGCAATCACATTTTGGAAAATGGAGTTTCAACCTCATTTGCGTCGGGAACCAAGGCCGCCACGAACACGATTAAGAAAAAGTTTCTTCGACGAAGACTACTCTACTTTCCTAATGGGACTGAAAGTTTTAACCCGTTGATAATACAGATCATCCTTAGCGGCGATGTTCACCCTCATCCGGGCCCAGATTCAAAGCAAAAGAAAAATTCTCGGCCCGGGCAGGATCCAGAGGAAAATCACTCAACTGCGTCCGTGGTCAGCCAACAAGCAAATTCGTACATCAAAATTGCTCATCTGAATATTCGCTCTTTGAAGTCTCGCGAATATGAGGGGTAATCCCCGCCATAATTGTCTTTTCATTTTATGGCACTGTTTTCCTGTTTATTGTAGCACGTTTCATTTCACTGTAGTCGTCTCTTTTCCGTGAAAGGTATATTCTGCAGTTTTGCACAAGTACATTTTGTACAATTACATTAACTACACCTTAAAGCGCTAACAAATACAGTTGTGACCAATTTAGAATTGCCACTCTCGTAGAATAGGGAGGCTTAATTTTTGCAGAATTCGGCTTCCTGAATTTGACACAATTGAATCTCTTGAATTTCGCGAAATTCAACTCCCTGAGCTGCGTTGTCAGCGGTTTTACTTCAAATACAAAAAGGGAGCGGTCACTCAGCATAAAACATGGCCTCCGCGTGCGAAGTCGGGGAATAGGGACCTTAAGCAAAGACGTTTTTGAGCCACGCACGTCAACCGGAAGTGAGGCCTTCTCCCTTTTTATATGCCTTGACACTAACAAACTTGTATTGCTGAGTTTCTTTTCTCTTTTAAAGACGATTTACCCGAGAGTTTCAACCAAATCATTCCCCAGTGATGCAAAAAGTCCACTTCCGGTTGACGTCCGTCGCTCAAAAACGCTGTTGCTTAAGCTCCCTAATGTCTCCGTGTTCACCTCAATGATGTAGTAAGATTTTTAGAGAGTGGTAACCACGACTGCGATACCTTAGATTATACAATTTTCCGATTAGATTGGGTCTTAAATGTGCTTGCCAGATACTTGGACACTGAAGGTACAGGAGCGATAAACGCACGCGTAATCGACCTCGTTTGCGAAGCGAGAGAAGCGGTTATCAACGCTGACCATAGTAGAGGTGCATTTCAGGCAGGTTGTATTTTTACTGGTCAGCCTGGACGGCCAAAGTTAAATGTTCCTCAAGAACAATTACAATTTCTCATAGAACGTCGATTCAACACCACACAACTAGCTTCCCTTCTGGGGGTTAGTCCACGAACAATCGAGAGACGTTTACGTGAACATAACCTGAATATCAGTACTTCTTACAGTAATCTAAGCGATCAAGATTTGGATATAGTTATCAAGAGTGTACTCACCGATTTCCCTCAGACGGGCTACAAGCGGATGACTGGGTTTTTAAGGGCAAGAGGGCTTATTATCCAACAAAGTCGCATTCGAGCAGCAATGAGGAGAACAAATCCTGAGGGAACTCTGTTGAGAGCTCTGGGAATTCATGTCATTCGACGGCGGAGTTACCAGGTTGCAGGACCTCTTGCCCTTTGGCATGTTGACGGCAACCACAAGCTCATTAGGTGTGGAATCTGGACTGATTAGAGTCGGTTTGCATGACAAGAATGATCATTGCACCAGGATCGCAAATTATGCATCCGGGGTGATTATAAAATAGACAATAACAACAGTAGCAAATCATTATTTTCGTTTTTGACAGTCTACTTAAGAGAGATTATAAGCCCTGATATATTGATCACAAACCACAGTTCTGGAAGATCTCAGAACTTGACAACAGCGATAAAATTGTCTCCTGTTTTCTGCTTTCAGTTTTTATGCAAAAGTACCTACTTGATCTTAGTGCAAGTACCATCCTAGTTGAGACGTTGCAATTTAGCATGCATGTAAACCAGTGGAGAGGATGAACCACATATTAGGGCGATCCTAGTGCAATAATCATTCTCCTTTCATGCAAACAGTCCAGTAATGTGGTAAAGTGTAGCATGCATATATTGTTTTCCATTTGAAGAAACCTTATGTATCCTAAGAAAAATATATTCTAGCATTATATCAGTGGACAAAGTGACAACAGCTCCCATTTGGCTTGATAGCTGAACTGGTTGAACACTGCACCAGTATTAACAATTTGTTTTCATTGGTGCTAAATTTATTAAATCCTGAGGATTCCACATATGGTATAGGCCTGTTTTTGTATTTTGCTCATGTTCGTAACTAATGGTTCACCCACAAATGATTTGGTGAAAGATTTAAGGAAATATGCTATAAATATTAAATAACAAGCATAGTCTAAAAAGTAGGAAAAAGTTGTTTCCTTGCATAACATTCCTAAGTACTATACCGATTCTTTGGGTTGTGCTGAGGGAAGGACGTTTCATATGCCAGTAGTCAGAAAAGAATGTTTCTGCATGTTTTCCACACGATTCTTTATTTAGAATGTTTAATTTATTATTAATTTTTTTTAATAGGTGGAGGTGTGTAATCCATGCTGGGATTGATGGATTTTCTCGCATGATAATGTTTCTACATTGTTCAACAAACAACAAGTCTTTGACTGTTCTGCAGCTTTTCCAGTCTGCTGTAGAAACTTTTGGTCTTCCCTCCCGTGTGCGATCTGATAAGGGTGGTGAAAATGTTGAGGTAGCTTGGTACATGTTAAATCATCCGTTGCGTGGGCCCGACAGGGGAAGCCATATAGCGGGCCGCAGTGTCCACAACCAACGTATTGAGAGGTTATGGCGGGATTTGTTTATGGGTCGTACATTTCTATTTTACCACCTTTTTCATCACATGGAGAGGTGTGGTATTCTTGATCCTTGCAATGAGATGCATTTGTTTGCATTGCATTATGTCTTCCTGCCAAGGATAAACAGGAATCTAAGAGCCTTCCAAGAAGCACACACCAGAGCTCCCATAAGCACCGAGGGAAACTCTTCTCCAGAGCAGCTTTGGGTTAGTGGTATGTTGCGAATGGCAAATTCTCATCACACAATAGGGCAGGAATTCCGAGATCCTCAGGTATGGTAGTTGGCTATGAACAAAGGGCCGATTCATGAAAGTCTTGATAATTAACTGTTGCGTAAAATGTAGAGATGTTTATCAAAAGATGTTCAATATTGTCATTGGTTTTGAAAGCCTGATTATAATTTATTATTAAACTAAAAGAATGCAAAAAGACCTGTGTTTGATGCCGTTAGGTGTTGAGAGTTTTGAGTAATGGGACCCCGGTTTATCTTGCTTTTGTTCCTTCAACTACATGTAAAGCGCCATTTGTTGTTCCATTGTATTTCAGGTTATAGATGATGACTATGGTATTGATGTTGATGGGCCTGTGCCATTAGAGGATCATGATGAATATGTTGATGTTCCACCCACTGTGATTAACCTTGGACAGAATTTTCAACAACAGCTTCAAGTGACTATTGACCCACTGCGTGATTCAGATTGTTATGGAGTTGATATTTATTTAGAAGTATTATTTCTTTTAGAAAATGTCTGTAGCACAATGTAAACAAAAAGGCGCCATTGTTTTAATTAACTTTATTGCTAAATTTCTCTCAAGTTTTCTTGACAAACAGTAACAATCCTCGGCTAAAATTAATGATAAGAACTCCGACGGGTAGTTGAGGAAGAAGTTGGGTCAGGGTACCCATAAACAACAGCCGGCAAATGAATTGATCTTGATACTTGTTTTCATCTGCGTTAATTACGAAATAATAACGTTAAAATCCATCAAAATTGACACCAACAGGAACTAGTTTTTAGGTCACAGAATTGACCTGTACTGAAATAAAGCTAGTACAAACATGCGAAAGCAATTACTCTGATCAAGAATATTTTGGCACGCTTAAAACGCAACGGTAGTTTAACTTGTTGGATTTTGGTTTAACTCACTCCTTCATGTACATATCTTAAAATCGTCCATAACCTTTTCCTCCAAAAAGAAGGGAGGTTATGGAGAATTTCTTGAAATCTTCATATGTTTCGTGTACAAGTGGGAGGAAAATCGTGTTGAAACAGGAATCTGCTTCCAGGAGCTGCTTTTTTGGATCATCCATGAATTTCACTACAATCTCATCAACATCATCTAATGTTGGTTGTCCACTTAAAAATGTCATCAGCTGTTTAATCAATGGTTCCTTGGACTCTGGATCTACGAGTAAAAGTGATAGTTATGCTGTGATTGTAAACCACTGAGAACTACTTGACAGGGTGGAAAAAACATTTTCCATCATTTTTTCCATTCAAACCTCTGTAAATTACCCAACAAGCACCATCAAACCAACGTCATCATGCAAAGGTAAAATTAACAATTATTATTACCTTTTAGTGCATCAGACTCTCGAACAAACTGCAAGAACCACTGCCAAGCCTGTTGCTTTTCTTGGGAATCTGTCTTCTCTCGAACATCTAACTTTATCTTCTTGGTCATAAGTTCCACATCTATCAGTGCATCCTTAGTGGAAGGGAAAACCTTGTTTACCAGATCAGGGTTTCCTCTCAAGAGATCACCAAGCCCCAAACAGTTCAGTCCTTTGAACAACGTTTCCAGGGGAAGAATTCTAGTCAGAAGAACCTCAGCTACCATCAAGTCTTGAACTGCACCGGCCATGTTTAGTGACGTCAAAGGAACCCATGTTGTCAGTCCATGACGAACTAGTAACTCTTCTAGTTTGTCCTTCTCAATATCAGCTAAAGCGGCAAGGTCATCTTGTCCTATAACCTGTAGCAAACAACATAGTATAAAAAAAAGCACAAAATACTTAGAATGTCACCGCAGACAGTGAAAAAAATAACAGAACAGTTATCGGGGATAGAGAATTTGGAGGCTCCGAGCTTCATATAAAGAGGCAGTTTACCATAAATATTTTCCCATGTGCAGGTAACAAAACATCTGTTGTGAATAAAATTTGGCTTTACATAAAAAGCAAAATTTTAGATTCTGTTGGTTCTGTTCACATGCCAGGGAAAAGTGACTCTATGAGTAGGGCTGCACTGACTGGCTGCACTTCCTGAATCGACTGTATGTGGTTTGTCTGACTGGAAACCAGTATTTTATTTCCCACCCCTTGGCACACCTAAGCAATACACCGGGCAACAAGGTTTTGTGTAACAATTCCTTCCTTTTCTTTTTTACAGGGTGAAAGTTAAAAAACCTACCTAATTATGTCCATTCCAGAAGGGCAGGTACAAAGGGAAAGGCATAGTAATACTTTTTTTTACCTTTTCTTCTAACAGCATTCGTAAATCAACATCAGGCAAATCTGACGGTGTCACAAGCTTTCCAGCCTCTTCAACAGAACCAGAAACCATGTACTCTTTGATGGGAGGAGCCAATCCAACCAGGCCATCCCCACCATGAAGTATACTGTGAGCAAGAAGCTTCCCTACCATCTGGAAGCACCCACTGGACAATACATCAGCTCCATAAACAGGCACCAAATGCCCTTCTTCTCCCGTAAACAGCTGGAAATTATACACTGGATCAACTTTTTTCAGTGATGCCAAACTAACATGGAAGAACTCTTTAGAAGGACCACCCATGTCAGCTCCACACTCGCCTCTAAATGAAACATCTGGATTTTTCCTCAGATTTAAGTTTGGCCGTTTGTATATGCACATTAACTGCCTCAGGGAGGACATTTGCATTCTATTGAAGTCAATGCACTGGCTCCCTCTCTCAATCTGAGTTTTGTATTTCCTCAATGCCTCAGTTGCAGTAAGAGGTTGAATGGTCTCAGGTGCCTCATCTGTTCATGAATAAATTACAAAGAACATACTTTTTGTTAAATCAAACTATCTTTAACAAGTAATTAAAAAAACAAGTAGCTACTTACATTCGTTACTAAATGATTCAAAGACAGACTTGTTCAAGAGGTCATCCTTGTCATCAATATCACAGGACTCTAAAAGCCAAACAAAAGCACAGTGTCATCTGCTCATCATCTTAGGCAGAAATGTGTTGTTATATGTGTGGATAAGTTTTCAACCCTCAATCAAAAAAAATTATTACTGTAATAAATTCCAAAATCGTACCTTCTGCAAGCAAACAGGCAGCTCTATCTAGGTCACCATCTACAGCCTCCAAGGCTGCCCTCACATTATCCTTCTTGGAAGGGAAACGCTCACACAATTTATCTTCATCTTCTTGTTTGGGCTGTAGGGAAATCAATAATAGAAATGATGATAATAATAAGAGCAATAATGATGAGGATGATGATGACAATGAAGACTTAATTGACCACTCCTCAAATTCCAATGAGGTTTTTCAGGGCCAACAATATAAACAAACTGAAACAATAATTGTAAGGCAATCCAAAGGAAACCATACAAACAATTCTAAGCATTTTTCGCTGTTTTGTTGACACAACCCACATGTTTGACAATTGATCGTCAACAGTTCATTCAAGAAACCTTGCCTCATGTTTTGCCCAAAACTTGGTGCATTTTTGATCAAACAAAACAAAAATAAATGAAAGAATTCAACATTAGCCCGTCACTCCTTCAGCTCCTCAGTTGTCTCAATATAGCTAGGGATACTATCCTACAATAATCGGCAGAAACCCTTGCTGTACTCGACAAAATACCACTCAGTGACCCAGTTCTTTTACATGAGCCGTTTTTCAAACCCCAGCCCCTCCCCCAAAAAGAAGCGCTAAAAAAATATTGCAAGTTGGATGGATAAAACTTACTGAATCAAATCAAAATACATTACTCTTAATAACATCCAAGGGCATTGAACATAAAGTTTACTTTCTGTTTCATATATTGAATTGGCCCTTTATAGCTACAGAGACATTGATGTTCAAAACCTACCAGCCTTTTAGTAGGCAATGATATATCTGGGTATCCATCACTGTCATCATCTAGGGAAATTCTGCAAACAGAAATGTGTAAAAGATCAGTTACAACAAGTTTTCCTTGAATTGAACTTAATTCAAAAGTCTGTAGAAACCAAGATACAAATCATGACTGTTGCTACTAACTGGCGGAATGGAAATACAGTGTAGATAAAAATATTAAGTCTTGAACAGTTGCATGACAGCCATTTTAGATAAAGTAAACTTAAGCTTGTGATATATTTTTTTTTAATATGCTTCTTCCCACAAACCTTTGTGCTGAACATTTCTCGTGATGCTCTCTGAACAATGACATTGAGACTGATTTTCCACAAGCCAAACATGGAACAAGAGCCAGTGCATCACTTTCTTCCTGAAATTAACAGAATAATTTCAAAGTTTAAAGACAGATAACTTGGAGGGTAAGATTTCCGTACAACCCCATACATTAATTTTATTATGCGTGCATGTTCATATTAAACTATTTATGTGAAATAGTATGAGATTACTGCATGCATAATAAACATATGGGGTTGAACTTGAAGCTTGGAGTGGTTTCTATTCATTAAATTTAACTACTGTAAATCCTCAAATAATTACCTGGGGTGCTTATGCAGAATAATTTTAGGATAGCGTTGGAGGTGCCCACAGGGGAAGGAGACCTGGGGGAAACTATCCTGCAGGGCTTTAGATGAATGCATAATTACAGACTCACCACTTCTTGTTTCACCTCAGTCTCGTCAAGGTTTTCTTGAATAGGCCTTATATAAATAAGAGCCTGGCCCAACCTAGCTCCATCCCTGAGAAATGGAACAGTGTAGCCAGAAGGAGGAGGCTTAATAAGCAGTAACTCGCCTGGCCTTGCGCCACTCCTGAGTAGTTCGAATCCACCACCCTCCTTTAGATTCGGGTATGCATCTTCCATTTTTCTTTTGAAAGTTGGAGCGTCGTCTCTGTTCCCAAACGTTAGCTTCTTGCGGCCCAAACCTGCTGCAAGCAGGGTTAATTTATCCGCCTTAGTTGGTACTGATTGACTATCTTTGTTCGCCATACATACGAATTCCCGCGTCCAGGTCTCTCGAACTCGATAGTATCCTCCTCCATGTGACGACCGGCTTCTTTTCGCTGGAGGAAAAGATTTCGACTCTGACCTTTTGGGAAAGGTTGAGGTACCAGGGTTAGTTGTTCGGTAGCAAGAAAACAGTGACCTGAAATTTTGAAGCACCCGGTTTTGGTCATGACTCGAACTGGATACAGAGTTCGTCACCACTGTTTCAGTCCCTGTAACAACTCTTCCTGCAGTTGAAACAGCCGTGTCGTCAGACTCTCGATCTCCAGCGAGCAAACTAGCTGCTTCTCTCAGAAGACTAACAGCCTTGTCAGTGTTACCGTTCAAAGACATCTCGCAAAACCAAAACTAAAAAACATCAAGCCGTCCAGTTATTAGCCTTCCAGTTCGCGCGCCAAGCTGAGTGACCGCCCCCTTTTTGTATTTGAAGTAAAACCGCTGACAACGCAGCTCAGGGAGTTGAATTTCGCGAAATTCAAGAGATTCAATTGTGTCAAATTCAGGAAGCCGAATTCTGCAAAAATTAAGCCTCCCTATTCTACGAGAGTGGCAATTCTAAATTGGTCACAACTGTATTTGTTAGCGCTTTAAGGTGTAGTTAATGTAATTGTACAAAATGTACTTGTGCAAAACTGCAGAATATACCTTTCACGGAAAAGAGACGACTACAGTGAAATGAAACGTGCTACAATAAACAGGAAAACAGTGCCATAAAATGAAAAGACAATTATGGCGGGGATTACCCCTCATACGCGAACACCGTTTTCTTCTACAACATACCATCGAAGATCATGACTTTGATATATTTACTATATCAGAGACTTGACTTGACTCGACGGTTGATAATCAAGCCGTGCAGCTTCCTAGATTTGTATTCTTCCGCCAAGATCGGGGAGAACATAAATCTGGTGGCGGCCTTGCCGTGTACATCAAAGACACATTCACATTCATTCTAACCCTAGAACATGCCTCGGGAATTAGCGACGAAAATTTCCAGCAGCTCTGGATAAAAGTCCAAGTTTGACACTGCAAATCAATTTTTATTTGTACTGTTTATAGACCACCTGGCACCACATTAGCTTTCAGCGATAGTTTGTCCAGAAGTCTCCTCGATATGTTACTTCATGGCAATGATATTATCATTTTGGGTGACCTAAATTGTAACATTCTTGATGATACAGTGGATAGTCGAACTCTTAAAGAACTTTGTGCTATCTTCAACTTAACACAACTGGTGAAGGAACCGACCAGAATTACAGAAACAAAGCGCTCGTTAATTGATGACATTATGATCACCGATCCTACCCTAGCGGAGTCTTGCTCAGTCATTACGTCCTCAATAAGTGATCAAAACTTAGTTGAGGTTACTTTGAAGATAAGTCAAAGCCAAATACGTTACTACAAGAAGCTATTCCGGGTACGCAACCGACAGCTTTTGCGAAGGTCTTTCTCTTGTTCCGTGGCACATGGTATACTTCTTTGATGACATTGATTCCCAAGTGGAAATATTCAATTCTCTCTTTTTGGACGTACTAGATCAGCACGCGCCCATCAAACGTATAAAGATCAAGTCCCGCTCTAATCCGTTCGTAGCACCAGAAATAAAGCAGCTCATGAAGACCAGGGATCGCTGGCATAGGAAAGTCATCCAGACTAATGACAAGCTATGCTGGAACGGATATCGCTTCTTCCGACAAGAAGTGAAACTAGAACTGAGGCTTGCTGAAAAAATCCACGTAAGAAACAAAATAGCTAACAGTAGAGGAAATACAAACGCCACTTGAAAGATCTTAAATCGACGTATGCCTCGCGGTACTACTAAACGTCCAAGTACTTTGAAGGACCATAAATTCAATAAGTACTTTACATCAGTAGGAGAACTTACTGCCTATAAAGCGAACCTGATAACAAGGGAATTTGGTTTGGATGAAGAATGTGGTTCTAGTATAGGGGGGAAAGCATTGACTCTGGCCTACACGTTGAAACAGAAGCATTTGAGTTCAAAGATGTAAAAGAAACTGACGTCAAGTCTGTCATTAAAAGTTTAGCTGCCAACAAAGCACCAGGATATGATAAAATCTCAGCACGAGTCCTGAAAGACAGTTGTGAGAGCATCGCACCTGTGATTTCTAGATTGGTGAACAATTCAATTAAGATGGCTGCTTTTCCTAAAGCATGGAAAACTGCTGAGGTGATACCTGTACCCAGAGAAGGAAACTCAGAAGAACCAGCCAACAACAGGCCGATTTCATTGTTACCCATCCTATCGAAAGTAAGTGAGAGACTGGCACACAAGCAATTTGTGGGATTTTTGTCAACGCATGGCTTATCAAAGTGGCAACAGAAAAATGCATTCGACAGAAACTGCCCTCATAAATGTTACAGACAACATTTTGAAAGCAATCGATGAAAAATCTGCCTCGTTACTAGTAATGCTTGATATGTCAAAAGCTTTTGACAGCCTTAATCATAATCTATTGTTAGGAAAATTACGAAAACTGGGTCTCAAAGTTTCCGTAATTTCCTGGTTTAGTAGCTACCTATCAAGTAGATACCAAAGAGTACGATACGAAAATTCAGTCTCAGAATTGTTACCCGTAACAAATGGAGTACCTCAGGTTCGATCTTGGGGTCCTATGCTTTTTACTATTTACATTAATGATTTAATCAGTGTTATTACCCATAGCCAACCCGCTGCATATGTTGATGACAGCCAATATACCTTTTTACCGATACGGCGGCCA